>JAUMHM010011659.1:0-17536 GCA_032362435.1 Melikaiella ostensackeni
ATTTTCAAATATGGGGCAAAAAATATCGATCTCAGGACTGGTTTGGTCACGTGGTCCACTCGTTACATGGCCTTAAATCACCTACACGAATTTCCAGCATTATCTGTTTCTTAATTGTAGTGGGTTTCTTTCCTATCGCTGTAACCAAAACAACATTAGAAACCGGTAAATCATTTATTTTTCCGTGCTGCGATAAATAATCATAATATGTTTCAGAGATACACGTTATTTGACTGCCGTGTCCACTGGAGCACAAAATAGTACCGAAAAACTTGTAATCATCATTTGCAAACACTGTGGAAATATCGAAACATCGGTGTTCATATTTGATTGAGGGTTAAATGTTACATTGCTAGTCAGGTCCTGGAACGTTCAGGTCCTCGTTCGACAAAGGAACAGAGTTACTTTTATCACAGGTGGGAGTTGAGGGAGTATTATATGCACACGGCATGATAGATGGAATGCTAGAAATATTCGCACTTGCACCATGCATATTATAACAACAAGAGTGTACTGGATTATGTCAAGTATTGTTTAAATTATACCCAGTTGGGTCAAAAGTCATGCCTGTAGGCTGTTGTGCCTAAATATTTTGTACTATAAATTTATCTTTCTTATTACCATTGCTCGTAGAATAAGACTGACTTTGCTGGCGTTCATTACTGTTTACTTTCTCTTCATGAGTCAAATCTGAATTCGCAAGTGCTTGAGTAACTTTGTTTATATCACCAAAATCGATAACGGCCAATGCTTCTCTCACCCGAATGGGCATCTGCTGTACAACACTATAATTGATCTCAAATTGCTCCATTTGGGGTAGAAAATACTGGGCCTCTTTGACCTGACTCAAAAAGTACGTTTGTAATAAAACTTGGCTAGAATCAAATCGTTTGGATTGCCCTTTTGATTTCAATTTAACTCTAATAGGGATAGAATAGAATTCTGTGAGAAATTCTGTTCTAAAAGTTTCAAAATCATTGGTAGTATTTCTTCGAGTTTCAAACCAGATTTTTGCTCGTCCCTCTAGAGAATTATCCAAAATTAGTCATTTATAAGCTTTGAGAATTCTTTTAACAGTAAAATATTTTCACAAAGCATCGGGAAATTCTTTAGGGTTTCGCTTTTGATTATCATCAAATTTAGGAGGTTTTATTTCAATATTAACCACGCGAAGCCCTTCAATTAATGGATCGATCAGATTTCCAGTATTCCCCTGTCCCGGTGCTTGCTTCTGTAACCAAGCTATTTCGTCGCGTTGAGCTTCGTTCTGTGTTTGCAAACGAGCGAGCTGCTGATGCAATTGCTCAATCTCAGGATTAGCATTATTTTCAAAACTCATTTCGTTGGTCAGATTACGCCTTGAAGATAAGATTTCAAATCTATTTCGTAACGACTTTTACGTGTTGGATTATCTAAAGGCTCACACAAAGGCAATCTCTTTGACCGTGTAGAAACAGGTGTTGTCTCCAAACTTGACATTAAAACAATATCAATAATGAAAATTATAAAACTTAGGACAGCTCTGTCATGTCCCTGTTCGTGCGCCAAAATGTGACGACTTTCATGATTCGTCGAAATATTGTCAAGGTGACTTAAAGGAGTTTAATCACTTGTTTGGAAAATATGATCATATAATAAGTCAAATATGTAGTTCATATAATAAGAAGCTCTTGGGTCATGCAAAAATGAGTATTAGAAATCCAACATATAAAGTTCAAAATTCAAATTACCTGTTTATTCATATGGGTGTATGTCAACTATCAATATATTACGCCAAATCTTTAATGAAATTGAGAAGAATAATCAGGCCAATTATAATACGCTAAAATTCACTTACATAAACATTCCGCAAACATTCCAAATACATTTCTGAGAGATATATATACAGAATCGAAATTATCGAATATTTAAAGGAAATCAGATTTTAACGGCTTGATTCAAATTCAGTCAGTGTATAATATAAAAAAATGTAGTGTGAAATTCTGATAAAATTGAGTGAGAAAGTCATTCAAAATTATTCAACCTGATGGTCGATCTCAATTGATCTGATATGAAATATCTGTTCGAATCATTGCCCCCCCCCCCGTCTGTCTAAACTGCACATTTCTGTAAATTCACAAACCTGTCGCTAGTTCGCGTTGACCGCTCGCATATTCTGATAATTGGTCGATAATAATTACTCAAGAATCGTCGGCTCTGAGACGCGGGAACACTTCAAATTGCAATGTGTCGATCGCCTTATACTACTTTCACTTTAAGCTACCATTTTCCTGGTACTTGAAAATGGTGCTTCTACGAGAACGATAAACTTTCCACAACGGAGAAAAATTAAAATGTAAAAAGTTCGGTCAAAGATAAAAGTTTCTCAATAAATAATTCTTGCATGTTTCCAATTTTTTTCCACGAAAAATAAACTTTTCTCTCTTCAAAAATACAATAATAATATTGCAGTCCTTTAATGTGTAACTAAATACATTTTTCTTAAGGTCTGCTCTCCCGCGCGACAACTGCCTTAATTTGAGACATCTCCGAAGAAAACTGGACTAATATAAAAGTAAAAAAAAAACCAATTGTCTCATTTTTACGATTTTTTTAACCACTGATATAAAAAAAAGAATATTACACAGCAGATTTTATTTCTTATTACATATCTGCTTGCCAACAGCTTCCAGTTAGGTCTCTTGACGTTGAATGAGTAAAGCCAAAGTTCAAGATTCTGAGAGATCTCATGATGTCAATGCAAGCACGTGTTCTCTAGACTGGCGAGTGCTGAACGCACGGAGTGGTGCCACACTAGAGCTCCTATATAAGCGCATCCGATTGCTGAATTCATAGAATTGCTGGCCCACGCAATTTCTCAGCGGGCAGGGAGTGTCAGCAATTCTTCGCCACCAGTAGCGGAGTGATAAAAGCAGGCAGTAGGCGCAGTGGATAATTTCATCAGCTGTCGGCATATACGTCAGTTTGTTTTCAGTGTTCAGCGAGTTCACACGGCCCTGACTGTTTACGTTTCGAGGGTACCAATTTACGATCAAGGCCAGTGCGAAGCGACCCCCGAAAGTGCTCTTATATGGGAGCTCTAGTGTATAGAGACGTGTGCATAAACACAGTTTTTTTCATTTTCACCAGGCGAAAAAAGTGCCTTACTGGTGAAAAGCTTACAGTTTTTAAAAAATCAATATGCCCCACAAACTCGCAGACAATATATTACATGTAACTGTAACTGCAATTTACAGTTGCACACACTGTAAGAGGACTGATAATGTCTACACTCAGAAAAGTAATACTGGAAATATAACTAAACCGCGTTTGTAAACTGATGGCATTTAGCATGAACAAGTTTCTCTAAGTATCTGATGTGGCAAATCTTTCAAGTGCATTCATTAAAAATGACTGTTTAAGAAATAAAGAACTCACTCTTTTACTCGTTAGAACAATCATTTTATTACTTTCTTCAGTTATCATCAATATTAAAAAGCACTATTTACTTACTGAGGAAATTGCTATGTTCACTTGGTATTTTTAATGAGAAATGTAATAAATTCAAAAGGTATTTATGCAAGAAACATCGGACATGCAAAGCAATATTCATCTTTCTTATTTGTGGGAATTTCTGTTTCATTCAGTTACATGCATCTTAAATACGTGTAAGATCTATTGCAGTAAAAGTGTGCTTTACAATACTATCACCTTCGAGAGTCTCCGGCTTGCCTTAGTCCCCAATATATATCCGTTTCCGATGGTGAAATTCAACCGGCGTTTGAAAAATATTTTCTTGATACAATTCGGATAAAAGCCACAAATTAATTGAATATTCCCGTGATTACATTCTATTACATATATATGATCATTACGTTTCAAGTAATAAGATGAAACTTTTTTAAAAATTCCCTTGAAAACAATAATTTCACATATTTCAATTTTTCAGAATAAAATGATTTTTTGATGCATACTTTTTAAAAATTGTAATTGAGAACATTTTAGAATATAGATGACTAATGATACAGGGTATGGCTACGTGTACCGAAATTTCAGTACAAATGGCCGGCCTGTCTCGGTACTCATAGACACTGCCAATATTATAATATACGAATTATTACTTCTAAACTTAGTCCAGTCAAATTAGACTTTTTTCCAGAAATAATACATAAAGCTTTCATATCGACTGTTCATGTTTCCTGATGACATCAGGATTAAATATCAAAAGAGTTTCCCTCTGTCCGGTGAAAGGAAACGCCCTTTAATCTAACAAACAACACCCGAAAGTTGATTTTTGGCGATTATTTGAAAAAGGGTGCATCGGATGACAAAAATAGATCAGTACAAAAAAATAGTGAATGGAATTCTGAACAAGAAGGGTTAAATGCATTTTCCTTGTGCGGTCAATGTCTATTGAATGCCAGTAATATCATATAAAGGCTTTGCATTGAAGAATTATTATTTTTCAATTTACATATATAATCATTTCTTGTACTCCATTCAAATAAATGATATGCATGACGTTACAGGTTATGGACGCCTCAACCTTGAGTTGGTCTACGAGAATAAAAGGCTTTGCGATCTGTTTTGTGATCGGTATTCTCTGTTCATTTCTCGGATCCTTTGCTCTCTTCTTAAATAAGGGATTATCAGTATTTGCCGTGTTTTATACGCTTGGCAACATTATTTCTATACTAAGGTACATATCTTGATTTTCTCATGAATCAACTAAATACACTCTCAAACTTTTAATTTATTCATATTTTCCAATAACTTGCATGATTCATTATATTTTAAGTTAGGATTGTAAATTTCTTCACAAAATGTGATGTATTATTTCACTATGTCGAATAAATTTCAATGTGAAGTATCATGGTACAAGTAATTTACACTCTCCGGCATGATTTTCGTCCTTTAAACAATTCCAGGTGATTCTTATAGGATTTTTTGCGTAGATTATGAATCCGTTGACAAAAATGCTCTTGTCTGTCGCGTTTTTGAGTAAGTCATGGTTGAAATGTAGAAAGTATGTTTTTGACGCTCAAATGAAAGTTTTAACATTTTCCTTTGAAGCTTATATACAAAAAACCAAAGGACATTACCATGGAGACATTGGAAACCGTTTTTTTAGTCAACAAAATGCTTTTTCGAAACTTTTCAAAAGCCCATGAGAAATAATAAGACGTGCTAGAATCTTCGAAGGCGGCTCAAATTAAGGCTTGAACCCGTTTTATTTAAAGCTATCATACAAGATACCAAAAGATATTAGCATGGAGCCATGGCAACGTGCTGGAGAATTTTTGTCAACGGATTCGTAAGCTACGTGTTACACTCGGATTTCCTTTTTTTGTTATACTGAACGACAAGTTCCGGAGTCACATGTGTTACGCAAGTATGAGTATGGATGCAAGAAGAAAAAAAGGAGAAAAACCGAACGCAACGGTAGGGAAAGAAACGGCGCATAAGGCACTTGACGAAGTTTCCGAATTGCGCTCCCCACCCTTCAGAATTGTACTCAAGCAACGCACCCCCATCTTTGATGATGTTTGGTGCTTTTCAGTTGAATCAAATTTCTGAAAACGCCGAGCGTCCCACTCAGAGTAGGGGATAGACTGCAGGGCTTTAGAACAATTCCTTTCTAGTTTCCTATAACTGTCAATAGAAAACACCCTACAACCAAAATGATACTGGGGCGTGAGTAATTGACTATGAATATTGCAATTGTCAAAGCCTAGCTAATCATGCGGCCTCACTAGACTAAACATCAGCTCAGCAAACCAATCGTTTGCAAATTATTTTAAATCAAGCAAAATAGGAAGATTGCGGTCGACAGAAAGTGCAAGCACAGCAGTCTCTCTTTCGCACGTTCAAGCATAGGGGTGAGACGCCAGAGGGTAGAAGGCGGGCCCCGATAAACTGAAGGCATTGGAACGACCGGAATGCATGGGTCATCATTTTCCTACTTAGAGATGCATCCTCGCGCCTGTAACTACTATAGCGGCGGAGTAACACCTTGTACGAGAGTGCAGTCTTGGCCGGGTGGGGGGGGGGGGCAGAGAACGACGCTCGGTGTAAAGATGCCGCGCGGTCAAGCAAGGTAGTTTTTTCCCTCCCATTAAAACTACGCGCCTTGCACTTTCCTTCTCTCGTTATCTAATTGTCGCAGAGGAAAGTGGGTCGCCCGTCAGTTTAACTGTTGCGGAAGCACAGTTGGGTTCGCGGTTTTTAGTTTCTCGCATTTTCTTTGCCCGCTTCCCGGTTCTGACGAAAATAAAAAAATCTATTGATGTAAAGCAAAAAAGAGGTGACATCGAGCAAAGAAAGGGATTTTCTTTTAAATATTACGAAATAGTTTTTATTTTCTGTTTTCTTTCTCTTTCTACGGTGTGCGGGTGAGTACTGTATCGTACCATGTTACACATTACACATACGATTTCTTTAATAATAATTGTTCAAATATCCAAAGCCCAGTGTCTAATAAAATTCATTCAACATGCCATTAAATAAAACTGTAAGCGACGGAGAAACAACGAGCAACCGACTTTCCTGAAAGAAATAGGGAAGCGGACTGTCGTTTTCATTTTTATTTTTTCTCAAATTCAAAATCTAGTACATGTATGTTTGTTGTTGGCTGTTGCTTGTGCCTTTTAATTGATAGAGTTTCATTCTTTTGCTTTCATTCCCTTACGCCTCAATTGTGACAAGGAGAATGGACGTGATTGCTTCTTTTCAAATCGAAATGCCGCTACCTACGTCAGGCCAGCATGTGAGCCCGCGCTAATAACTGCGGTTCTGGTCGATGGGTGGGGAGCGCCCGCGAATGCATGCGTAATAAGCAGTTCCAACAGATCACGGAACTTATCGATTTATTAAAAGAACGTTACGCCCCTGGTAAGCCTTTCGAGTGGTATATCGTCGAAATATACCGCTCGCGTATGTATAAGAATGAAACTGTGAATGACATCTTAATCTCAGGTATTTTGTGCAGCCCTTTTCGGGTGGCGTATACCACCCCATTCAACCTCAGGTAACACAGACCAGGGGGTACAACGGTCAGGGTGGATATCAGCCCGCGCACGTTCAAGTAAATCCATGGCCGTCGAATGCATCATCTCCCATACAAACTTATTCTGGTGAGGTCTACCAACAAGGCGTCTACCACCCGGGCGTGCAAACACAGGATCTCAGATAACTTGGGACTACACACTAAACGCGGCGGGCACAAACACACCCCCTTGTACTGCTTCACCCAATACGTTCCACGTAGCGGCGATTTAAGCTTTGAGCGTACTCGCGGGAATGACACGCTAGCTAGTCCAGCGGACCGGAAGCGTCAAACAACGGTAAGATTTCTGAAACATCCAACATCTACCGAATAAATGGGTTCTTCTACAATGCCTTAATTACGCAGTCGCGATCAGTAGACCTAATTCCTTTTATTGAATCCGAGTCAACGAAAGCTAACTTGAAATTGTTACCAGAAGTTAAACCAGTACCCCGGATTTTAACAATTCGTGCAAGAACCAGACAGTCCATAATAATTCCGATCACCGAGTCATAAATCAAGGAACATCGACAGCCGCAAAAGCACGAAACGACGTTGTGGTATTTTCCTTAAACCTCAAGGAACATGACAAAACCATCGAACGGTTGTTTACGAGATTGCGCGAAGCTAATTTTGCACTTAAGCCCGAAAAACCATTCCAGTGGAGTAAGGCTCAACGAAAGATTTTTCGGGCACATAAAAGGAAGTTGTATCGGAATCCCATTTTGCAATACCTGGACTCCGAGAAAACTTTCAAACTAACAACGGACGCTTTGCAGTTAGCAGAAGACTATCGTCCTTACCTGTATGGTCGAAGTTTCGTCCTTGCTGACGACCGCGAACCCCTACGTTGGGTAACCTCCGCGAAAAAGTCGCCGAAGAGACTTGTCAAATGGTTATTCAAGGTGCAGGAATACGAGTATGACTATAAGTAGCAGCCCGGGAAGATTAACAAGTAGATAAAAGGGCTGTCCTCCAACCCCGCCAATCTGGAGAAAGCGAGTCGGAAAGCAGTTTCCCGAGCGAGACGGAAAAGGATGACGAAAATACAGAATCCATCGGACCGGGGAACCTCAGAGAGTTTCCCCTTCATATTCGCACAATAGGTATTAAGGCATACCCCACAAACGTCAAGGAGAGAGCTGCTGAGCAAGCGGCCAAGGACGCACTCAAGCAAACATTGCCGACAAGGAGAGCGGCGCGCCTCCTCTCAGATCCAGGGAAAGTAACCAGACCTACCGCAACCCGCCCGCTTGTAGTACGGGCAGCTGTGCTAACGCCCGCTCCCCCTTCATCTGACAATCAGAGCTCACTTCCCGGGACCTCTGCAACAAATCCCTCCGCCGTACCATGCAAGCCCGGAGAACAGGTTGAGAAAAGAACCCGAGGAAGGCCCAAGGGTGCCGTTTCAAAACCATTCCCACATAAACAGCAGGGATGCGCCCGAACCTTGACGGAAGTACAATCGCCAAGAGGCTGAGGACCCGAAGAAACCGAGAACACGTAAACTACGTCATCGGGGGTGAAGCAGGAGAGAGTCTAGATAATGACTCGGTATCAAGCGGAAGCAATACCAAAACCGATGAAACGGCCACCTCGGCAAGAGAGCGCGAGATCCCGATTCAGCGGCGTCGATACAGTGTGATTCTCACTCTCGACCTACACCCGATAATGCCTAGATACAAACACACACCGGAAACCAACGCTCGAAATGTGGCCCCAAAGTCAAAATACGACATTCCACGAGTCAGTGCACCTGGGAAATCAGGCAGGAATTGTCCACCAATAGTAGATGCAACGGAGCCAATCTTAGTTGCAGTAAGCACTCCGGTAGACACATCAGAGGACTGCGCTGAGGAGCAGAGTGAATCTGAAGATGGAAGACCCACTCCACCCCTGGCAGAGGAAAGAGAATCTGTCTCGCGGGTTGATCAATCTCTGGTCGATGACCGGACGTACTTCTGGGATAATCAGATGTTTGAAGTCGCAGAGGCGGCTCCTCTCCCTGGGGTGAAGAGCGGGCCGGAGGAGCAGAAAGATGACAGCGCGCGGAGACAAGAATCGACCGCGTATTTAGGGAAATCCAAGAAATATTCAAGTTAGTGGACACATTATCGAGTCCAGGCAGTAATTCGAGTACTTCGGACGAGTCTGAGGGTCGTCAGGGCGGGGAGAGGAACGCCACGCACGAGAAACCAGCGGAATGGCAAGTGGGCGACAAAACAAAGTTCGCACCCTGTTCATCAAAGAAGGTTACTTTTTCATCCTCTCTGGTGGGAGGAAGCCCAACAGCACGCTCAACCCCGTACCCGTCCCACTGGACAATAGCATGTCGCAACCCACAACTGTTTCCCCTCCGTCTGCTGTTCCAGTACAGCAGCGGCCTCTCGGGTTGAAGTTAACCATGCCTTCATGCATAACTTCGATCAACCGGTCGGGAACCAATCACCGTCCGAAACTGGGTCCTCCGTTTGGGACACGCGCGAAACCGTTTTACAGACAAGCTGAGAATCCCTAGCTTACCTCAGAGATAATTATGTCCACTTCTCATATGCTGATAGCAAACCCGTAACGACAGTTTCAAAACTACTACTCGCCGTAGGTGCTATAGACCTCGAGAAACTACGGAGAAAAAACCCCGGACAGGACAAATAATGGTAATGCGACGGGGCGAATTCAAGGCATATATGGTGATTCTGAAACATAAACATTGCGACGGTCTTAACATCTCTCAATTAGAAAGAGTGTTGCAGAATTTGGTATCAGTTCTAGAAGCGGACAAGGTTCAGCACTTTCGCATTGCGTGTTTCGGTGATCTATGCGATAGTTTACCACGGAACGTTTTAACGAACACTTTTGTAAACGTGTTCAAGCATAAAACAATAATGATTACGCTATGTTACGGGAAAATCGATGTACCCCCGGAAAATATTAGGCCTCAAATAATTGCAGAGTTCTGCGGAAGTTTAGTCGGCGGCCACAAAGAGGTTACGAAAACTTACGATAGGATAAGAGAGCTTTGTACTTGGCCTAATTTACGCGACGAAATTACTGAGCATATCCGGAGTTGTCGAAGTTGTGCCCAACGCAAAATCGTGCGCGCTAGCACACGAGAGCCTATGCTCATCGCGAGTACGCCCCTCGACACGTTTGACAAGGTCTTCCTGGACACAGTCGGCAAGTCGCCCGCCACGCTGGACGGAAATTTCCACGTGCTCACGATACAGGACCATTTGCGCAAGTACTGCATCTATGTGGTAATACCTGACATAAGCGCAACAACCATCGCGCATGCATTAGCGACACATTTGTTTGCAGTGTACGGCGCGCCAAAATGCATTCTGACGAACCGGGGAAAGTCATTTACCAGCTAGAGAGAAGTCATGCTGTCCTTACAGAATATATAAAACATTACGCAAATGCGTACGATGATTGGGATGGACTGTTCCCGTACGCAATGTTCGCGTACAATATATCCGTCCATGAAGCGACCGATTATCCGCCTTACGAGCTCGCTGTCGGCCGCTTAGCAAGAATTTCCGACCTCTTTCCCCACGGAAGAAAAACTGGAGACTTACGGGGTTTACCTGCAGAAACTAGTTGCGCGATTAATAAAGTTGCGTCAAATCACTGCGGAAAATATAATAGCGGTAAAACATCGCTAAAAATTGCAGTACGATCGTGAGGAAAAGCCGATGAAGGTGGGCAAGGGTAAATATGTGGACGTACAGGAAGAAATCCGGGCAGGGAATTTCGCTTCTAATTTCCATGGGCCCTATGAAGTCGTAGATAAAACGCAAAATAACAACATGATTTTGGAGGACCGAGACAGGGTGATGTTTGCTAAACACGCGGATAAAGCTAAACTTGCCTATCTCTGACAGAAGAAAACCTTGCACGTTTCGGAGGACGGATTCTTGGTTTGCGACGAAAGCCACGTGCATGTCTTCATCGACGGATCTTGCCTCGGAAACGGCATGGAATCCTCTAAGACAGGGGTGAGGGTGTGACTTAACAGGCCACCTAGAAAATATCTCGGGGGTTGTTGATGGAAAGCAAGCAAATAACGTCGCAAAAATCGAAGCTGCAGTGGCTGCCGTTAGCCAGGCGAGGAAATCGAACATCAAGAAGATAAGAAAACACACGGATTCCTAGTTTCTTATTAACGCATACACGCAATGGCTGCCGAGGTGGGAGACTCACGGTTGGGTAACGAAGAGGAACCGGCTAGTTATAAGCAGGGTAGGATTCGAGACGATAAGGGATGCCTTGCAGTTCTTGGACATGCAATGGCGGTATACGCCTGCACACAAAGATTTTTTAGGGAATGAGGAAGCGGATAGGCTGGCGCGTGAGAGTGCCGTCCTGCTGTTGCACCCGGACCGAGGGCACAAGGGGAGGAGACAATGCCCCTCTTCACCATTAAAACAATTGTAAAGTCTTTCTTTATAGGTTACCTGACGATGGCGTGGTAGGCCGTGGCATTGGCCCTGAGCGGGTTGTGTCTGTGTACAAGCTGTACTCAGATCCCGCAGTATGCGGAAGACTATATCAACAGCGAGTTCGCTAGAAGCATGGGGCTTTCCTACGAGCTGATGATTCCCCTACAACAAGTCAACGGAGTTTGGAGAACAACGGTCGATCTGGAGATAGAGGGGCTGCAGAACTTCCTTCACAATTGCCAACAACGCCTAGAGCGAATCGACGCCCACTGTAGGCTCACTCTGGGTACTGACTGTGAGAAATCATTACCGTACTTCCGGTTAGGTCGAACGATGGCCATCGTCAAAATTCTACGAGACGAGTTGGTTGCCGCTATCCAAGAACTTAAAGAACGCAGCCAGGCTTCTGCACCACTGTCAGACAGGTTGAGCGATGGAATGGACCAATTAAACTACACCAGTACCTCAGAGCATCTCGCCGCCGACTTTGAAGGAAGCCTAAACAGTTATCAGCAGGCCTTACGACAACTGATCGACGTAATATACACCGCTAGGGAAGGACGTATGCATCCGGCCCTAATAATCAATAAGCAGCTGACAGCTATAGCTAGGAAAGCACAAGATCAGCTCACAGACATCAAATTTCCAATAGCACTTCTCCGAGTGAACCTGCCGGAATTAACCAAAATCTCCACAGTTTCTATTCGCATGACGAACAGGAAATTGTGGGTGGCACTGGATATTCTGCTCCTAGAGCGATCCAAATATCAGCTATACAAACTACATCAATTGCCCGTCCTGCAAAATTTATTAAGCAACATTACGGGGTGAGCCTACGTATCACTTCTCGCTTACGCTCTCTGGCGATGAACGAAGAGCAACGGGACTGCATCTACCTAGAAGAAGATGACCTTCAAATATGTCACCTGATGCACGGACTCACATATTTCACTCAACACAGGTCATCTACGATGCGATTTTGGCCCATAGTTTCGAGATGGAGCTACTACGACATCTCTCCACATAAGTCTTGAGGAGCTGCGACATCAGGATCACTTATGACCACCGTCCGTATTGTGTCCACCGAATGAGGAATGTGAGGCTGATTCAAATAGCACCAGAGTGCTCATCACGAACTGAGAACACAGAATTACCAGCGATCACGCTAAAGGAAAATCCGCGAGAGTACGTATATGACCCACCTGACTTGTCTGGAAAGCAAGTTACTCGACCAAAGTCGTCATCGTATAGAAATACATCAACACTATCGGTATGCCCACGCCACCTTGCATGTCGTTACCATATTGGGCCTCCTGTTGTTGGTGTACCTAGCCCGAGGGCCAGTATCATCGTTGTGTTGTGCCTTGCACAGAAAAAAATTTGATTCCGCCGAGACGGTTCAATACGGAGCAAGTAACAGCTATCCACAGCATTCCTAGTCGTTCTCATCCTATGTCTGAGGGGACGAAGAGAAAAAACGGTAATCCAAAGGAACCATCATCAGAGTCGACATCTCCAGTAAACCAGTCGACTAAAAAAAAAAAATGAAAAACCGGTAGGGCTTAGGCAGGAGCTCAGGCCAGCCCGACGAGAAATGCTCATTCCCCCCCCCCCTCCCCAGGATATGAAGGTGCCTTGAATGTGATGTGAAGGGGAGTGGTCAATGGAAAGAAAGAAGGTTAGGCAGTAAGGAGGGAAAGGGGGGTTGGAGAAACCAGTACCGCATCGAAATCTATGTCGCGAAAGTGTGTTGAGAATATTTCTTTATAATAAGCGCATTACTGGGTCATACAATGACTGTTACAGCCGTCAAGGGACAACGGTCATAAAAAGGGTAGATAGGTTGTTACCTTAGGATTTCCTTTTTTTGTTATACTAAGCGACAAGTTCTGGAGTCGCGTGGGTTATGCGAGTGTAAGTATAAATGGGAGAGGAGAAAGAGAAGAAAAACAGAAAGCAGCGGTAGGGAAAGAGACGGCGCATAAGGCACTTGACGAAGTTTTCGAATTGCGCTCCTCACCCGCCAAAATTATACTTAAGGAACGCACCCCCATCTTTATTGGTGATCGGTGCTTTTCAGTTGAACCAAATTTTTGGAAACGCCAGGTGTTCCACCCAGAGGAGGAGATAGACTGCTGGGCTCTAGACCAATTCCTTTCTAGTTATCTTTAACTATCAATATAAAACTCACTACAACTAAAACGATACTAGGGGGTGTGTAATTGACTATGAATAATGCAACTGTCAAAGCCTAGTTAATCATGAGGCCTCACTAGACTAAACTTCGGCTTAGCAAACCAATCGTTTGAAAATTATTTCAAATCAAGCAAAATTGAAAGATTGCGGTCGACAGAAAGTGTAAGCATAGCAGTCTCTCTTTCGCACGTTGAAGCATAGCGGTGAGACGCCAGAGGGTAGAAGGCGGGCCCGGTAGACTGAAGGCATGGGAACGACCGAAATGCATGGGTCATCATTTTCCTACCTAGAGGTGCATCCTCGCGCCTGTAACTAGCGGCGGAGTAACACCTCGTACGAGAGTGCGATTCTATCTATTGGCGCAAAGCAAAAGAGAGGTAACATCGAGCAAAGAGAGGGATTTCTTTTTAAATATTACGAAATAGTTTTCCTTTTCTGTTCTCTTTCTCTTTCTACGGTGTGCGGGTGAGTACTGTATCGTACCATGTAACACATTACACATACGATTTTCTTTAATAGCAAATGTTCATATATCCTAAGCCCAGTGCCTAGTAAAATTCACTCAGCATTCCGTTAAATAAAAGTGTACGCGACGGGGAAGCAACTAGCAACCGACTTCCATGAAAGAAATAGGGAAGAGGGCATGCCCATTACCTCGTTCTGACGAAAAGCGTAAATTTTGCTACTTGGTGCGAGGGGAAGTCAATCACTAATTTTAATTAATTATTCATTTTTTGCTCTTAACACTACGCAAAAAATCCTAGAAGAATCACCTGGAATTGTTTGATGAATGATGAAAATTCTTAAAATGTTGAACTATGTTGTTAGAAAATTATATTCCAATGAAAGTATCAGTGTTTTAGATTATATCAATTTAAAATGCAGTTATCAAAAATTTTTAAAAATTTTTTTCTTTCTTAAAGTACATGTTTCCTTATGGGCCCAGTGAATCAGCTTAAGAAAATGTTTGCATCTACGAGGATAATCGCTACAATTCTTGTATTCGTCTGCATAGGAATGACACTTTTTGCTGCCATTGGAGTAAGTACGAAAAATCAATATTACATAGTTATCACTTGATTACTATGACCTCTATCCGTTCCTGTTTTCTATCCGATGACACATAATGTTTGAAATGGCATAAATAAATGAATATAAATCATTTCCTTATAAGCGGCATTTGGTCAACACTGGGTGGGAAACATTGGGCCGAGCAATTTCCGCGTAACCAGATATTTAGTGATAATAATGATAGCACTTAGAATTTAATTGCTTCGTTGAATTAAGACACATTTTAGAAACCGCGTATTATTTCCTACACGGAGAAAACTTTCGCTGTAGAGTAGAGTGGGGCGAAAGGGCCATTTTTGACTATTGAGACCTGTAAAACTCGTAAATTATAACATTAATCGATAAATCAGGTACTGTTGCAAACTTCACGTTTTTGGTTAAAACTTTCATATAGAAATTGTTTGTCTACAATGCTTAGTATTAGGGTTATAGCCTTTAGAAAAAAATGCGAAATGGCTCTTTCGCCTCACCAGGTTTTGGTTCGTTTCGGACGGCTAATATGACTTGGTCCTGCCTCTGATTCGTCTGATTTTGCCTGTTCAACTCTCATTGTAACCATTTTTTTAGAACTCTTCTTTTCCTCTGCTGTCTTTTTCTTTTTTCGCTTCTGTTGCTCGGCCCGCAAAGTGGCCATCACAGGAGCATTTGTTATAATAGATGTTTTACGGCATTTTCTGCCACTATTGCTTTTCTTTCGAGACGCAGCTTTGAGATATGGTTGAATGCTTTCCAGTGTTGAATCCAAAACATCATTATTAGCAGTGGTGTCGACATTTTCGGCAACATCATCGTTTTCCGTTACCATGAGTGTGCGCAAAAGTTCGTTGACTTCCAGAACCATCAATCGACAAATGAGATTCGTGGTTGTCTAGAATCAACAAGATTGGTGATTCACGTGATGAACGGGCGGTTCGCTTAAAATGTTGGAGAAATTTCAGAAAATGTTCTGCCTTCATCCATCCAGAAGGATTTGCCGCGTATGTATATGTCTAATGCCGCGTTGAGCAACCACTGATATTGGCTTTTGAGCAGTTGCTAAAGCTGTTTCGTCCATGTTCCATATTTTTTGTGGCTCTATTTTGAAACGAGCGATCACATCTTTCAAATTACCGAACAACATTTGAACATTATGCCGATTGAAGGTTGTTGCTCGGCCAAGACTCATGGCAACTGGTTTTCGGAGCGTCAGATCCCGATTCCTTCTCATAAAAGAAAACAGCCAATCCCGCCCAGCAATACCACTTTGACCGGATTTCTTCGGCTCCTAGTTTTGGGGAATTCTTTTATCAATTTTTGAACTTTCAGATTTTTGACGAACTGATACACGAGGCGTCTGACTGCAACGTACGATAGGCCAAAATACATCCTAGCTGATCTCAAGAAATACTTTTTAAATGAAGCTTCTTGTTCAGCAGTGAATACCTACGAAATGAAAACGATGTAAAAATATTGAAAGCTATGGAGAAAAATCTGAGTTTCATACTTGTTTATGCTCTCATGGATGAGATCCTTCATTCACAATCTACGGCGCAAAGTCCCACGAGGAATATTGTATTATTTTGCCACAGTGTTGACTTTTTGGCCATCACGAATCTTACCAAGTGCTCTTCGAATTATCTCCTCACTGTGTTCTTCCTTTTTGCGCTTATAATCACGCACCATTTCGCTCAAAAACGAAACAAAATACATGAAGAAAAGGTGGCTCTTTCGACCCACCATATAGTTGGCTCTTTCGCCCCATAATCTATTTTCTTAGATTTTGCTAAACCATTTTGAATTAGGTGCATACCGAGGAAAATAAAGGAACATTTCTTGTTCAGAACACTTTTGTGATTCGGCAAATACTTACCAGCAATTTTTTTAGCTAAAATCTGGAGCGCTTAAAACAAATAAGAGCAGAGACAAATTTTTGGGAAAAGGCCCTGTTTCATAAACGACCGTTGACAGGATCTGTGAAGATCGATGATATAATCATTTATATTGCCATCTGCGCGCGCTCTAGTGGCGAATTCGAAAAGTACGTGGCAAAGTTGCTGAACATCACTGTTGTCAAATAATGAACGAATGGCTCTTTCGCCCCATGGCCCTTTCGCCACACTCTACTCTAAATATTTATCCTAAAACTACTCTCTGAGACGAATAAATTCAGCCATTAAACTTTGAAATCGGTTATGAATTGCTGTTTTATGCAGGTTCAAAAAGAAGAGCAAAGTTGGCGAAAAAATCAAATTCCAAAAAGAAATTGCCACGCAAAGTTTTGACTCGAAAAATCTCATATTTTGTTTTTGGGGTTTTTTGACACCTACTATTAGGAGATAATGGCCAGCTAAATCGCTGATATGGTCGCGCAGAAGTTTGGTTGGAATTTTAAAAAATCTTTGAAATGACCCATATACACTCCGACAAAAGAAATGAATAAGAATATTCAAAAAATTATCTTTTCAAATACAGTTTCGGTTAGATATTTACAAACGTTAGTTAAATGTTTTTCTTAGAATTCCTATTGTGTTTATATATTACGAAATTATATTACTAATTATATCAGGCTGTATCAGGATATATATTAAATATAAAGTCAAAAGATTACAAAATAAAAAAAATGATACGTATCAATTTTTTTAAGAATGCTAAGATCGAATCCATTTCAAATCAGGCAAGTTAAATATTTCTGGGCGCAGAATTTAGTTACGAGTATTTAAATTCTGACGTACGAGGGTCATTCAATGAATACTTAGCCTACAAAAGAAAAACGAAAATTTTGGAAAAGTGGCAATTTATTTTTCCACATAATCTCCTTTTAACT
>JAUMHM010011692.1:0-17534 GCA_032362435.1 Melikaiella ostensackeni
AGGCAAAAACCGCGATTTTCGCACTTTTAGCTTAGGATATCTCGAAAACCTGACGTGATGGAGCAATTCTGAGGCCATATTCTTGTTCAGCGCATCAAAAACCTTCGGAAAAGTATACTCTGGTTTCTGGTTCTGGAATCTTGTCGGCCTGTGTTATTATTACTATTATTCTTATTGTTATTATACCATAAGGCATAATCCCATTCGGGCAGGGTGTCTACTAATTTCCGCCCACCAAATTCTCGGCTTTCTTTCGGGTATAAATATCTAATCTCCTTTTACTCCTCGTCTTCCTAGCTTACTTAACAATCAGGGTTCTGTAAACAAAATAAATTTATGGTGTCTAAAACTGAGAAAAAACATAATATACTTTCGATGTTTTAATTTTAATTCCTGAAATTTTCGAAATCTTTGAAGTCCTTGGGAATCTGCTCAGATTTTATG
The DNA here is from genome assembly GCA_032362435.1 of Melikaiella ostensackeni. Classification (NCBI taxonomy): domain Eukaryota; kingdom Metazoa; phylum Arthropoda; class Insecta; order Hymenoptera; family Cynipidae; genus Melikaiella; species Melikaiella ostensackeni. Next base: position 445 of record JAUMHM010011692.1, read on the forward strand.
CATTGAGATAACTTATCATGATTGAACAAAATAATATAATGGTTATTATAACATTATGGTTATCTTTTGAAATTTGTATAATCTTTATTGTCCTTGGAAATCCTATAAAATCGCGCAGTTATGAAGAATAAAAACTGTCATGTTAACTAAATCCACGAAGATTTTATGCATTGCTATATCTTATTGAATTCAAAGAAAATAACATAGTTGTTAATATAATATAATGTTTATCAATTCAAATTATTTAAACCTTTGATGTCCTCGGAAATCCTATAAAATCGCATTGTTATAAAAACAACAACTGCGATGTTGACTAAATCTGCGCAGATTTTATACAATGTGATAACTTGTCATAATTGAAAAAAATAATATAATGGTCATTATAACATTATGGTTATCTTTTGAAATTTTTTAAATCTTCATTGTCCTTGGAAATCCTATAAAATCGCGTAGTTATGATCAATAACAACTGTGATGTTAACTCAATTCACGCAGATTTCATGCATAGCGATATCTTATTAAATTAAAAAAAATAACATAATGATTAGTGTAATATAATGTTTATCCATTCAAATTATTTAAACCTTCAATATCCTTGGAAATCCTATAAAATCGCAAAGTCATAAAAAACAACAGCTGTGATGTTAACTAAATCTACGCAGATTTTATGCATTGCGATATCTCATTATATTTGAACAAAATAACATAATGCTTAATATAATACAATATTTATCCATTGAAATTATTTGAACGTTCAATGTCCTTTGAAATCCTATAACAGCGCGAAGTCATAGAAAACAACATCTGTGATGTTACCTAAAGCTACGCAGACTTCATGCATTGCAGTATCTTATTATATTTGAATAAAATGATATTTTTCCAATTATAGTGTCTAAAACTTGCAGGCGAATATAATGCAATTTCAATTTCTCAAATTTTTTCAATCATTGAAGTCCTTGGAAATCCTATGAGATCGCGAAGTCATAAAAGAGAACACCTGTGATGTTAACTAAATCTACGCAGCTTTTATGCATTGCAATATCTTATTTCATTATGCAAAATTATATGATAGTTAATATAATACGATGGTTAACCATTAAAATTATTTAAGCCTTCAATCTCCTTAGACATCCTATAAAATCAGGAAGTCATAGAAAACAATAACTGTGATCTTAACTAAATCTGCGCAGATTTTATGCATTGCAATATCTTATTGTATTTTAACAAAATAATATAATGGTTGATATAATATTATGGTTTTCCGCTGAAATTATTTAAACATTTAATCTCCACGCATTTTCACATTTTTCCTACTGTATGTTATACATCTTTTCTAAATATATCTTCATGCGAATTATACTAATATACAAGTAACTCGTTTAATTATATATTTTGTAATCGGTATTTCTAAGATGAATTATCAAAAATTAAAAATTAAAAGTATAGAGTTAATAAAATAAGAACATTAATTAAGGTAAGCTACAAATATATTCAATTATAAAATACAAAACTTATACTTTATATTAAAGTACCCTTGCAAAGCGAGAAAAATATAAAAACAGAATAAAAAAGAAAAATTATAAGAATGAGTCCCATTTTTCAAAATCAAAATTGAATGGGCCCAAGATAAAGTCTTCTCTACATGTATTCATAAATTTTCCAAATTAGTAGGTTAAGGAGTTTACCATTTCATGAAAGTAAATGGCATCTGTAAAGTTTTAATTATGCTCTGTAATAATTTCTTGTTTTGTTTGATAAGGTGACTTTTTTTTTTTTTTATGAACCTAAATGCAATCATCAAATCTTACCATTGAGCCACACAGATGAACATGTTGAATTAAAACATACGGCAATATTTGAGAGTTCAGTAACATCAAGCTAAAGACCTACTCATACTATATCGGACTTACATATTATTAGACGAATTCTTATTACATGTATCACATCGACAAAAGCGTTACGTTACCGATAAGGCCCTGACTAATCTTCCTCACTAGAGCCCGATTATAAATATGGAAAACTCGTCAGAGCCTCACTAACCCTTGAAGACGAGCCAGTGTTTTGAAATTTTGGCAGAATATAGATTTCACAGACTCCATTTATTTTTCGAAAAATAAAAAATAAAATAATATATTTATCTATTGAGTTAATTTTAAAATAAAAATGTGGAAAACCCTTCTTTCTTTGATAATCTAACTGACTCTTGTTGTGATTAGTGAATTTTGACCATTGACAGAGACGAAAAAGGATAATTTATTCTCATTTCATTGAATTGAAGGATTTGTAAAAAACAGAAAGATACATGAATAGAAAGGAAGAAAAAATACAGAATGACAATGCAAGTTTCTAAGAAAATATAAAAATTACGTACAATGATTCTCAAGATACGAAAGTGAAATTCATTATCAAGATACTATTTATATTTTTTGTGTACGTGTTGACGCACACAAAAAATATAAATAGTATCTTGATAATAAATTTTACTTTCGTATCTGCTTCTTGTAATTATTATAAGGCATACAACCAAAATTTTCAAACGTCGTTTTCCATAAAACTTTTTTTATTTGAGTCTCCCGACTCCAGAATGAAAATTTTACATGACACAAAAAATATTTGACGCTACCAATGGTCAGCCGTGCTTGACAAATATGTTCGAAAAATTTCTTGATTGCAGAGTTTTCAATTTTCTTGAGTTTAATTTTTCTTAGTATTCCTGGAGGACAAAGAAGTCTGACTTTTTTTTGCAAATTTGAATCAAAATTGGCATAACCAAGAATTGAAGCTGGAAATACAGCAAATTTTTGAATTCTGATTTTGGTATTTAATGAAATTATGTTCATAACTTAAAGGCTAAACATTTTTTTGCGCATCTGTGGGCTTTTTTAGGATAGAAATACACTAGAGAAAAAATTTAATTCAGAGAAAACCCCAGATTTGGAAAATATTCTGTACTTCCATTTTCGATTTCTGGATCTTGACGATTTTTTTCTAGTGTATTTCTATGCTAAAAAGACCCATTCATGCTTATAAATTTTTTGAACTACAATAACAAAGATAATTTCATTAAATACCAAAATCAATACTTCAAAAAATTGCTGTGTTTATAATTTCGATTCCTGAGTCTTGACGATTTTTTTCCCAGCGCATGTTCGTCACTGAAAAGTTTTCAAGTGCCGGCAAAAATTATCTCCTATTTACACAGGTGTTGAATTTTCTTCCGAATTTTCTTTTCAAGAATAATTAATTAAATTCCGCAACGAATCGGGAAGACTTTTTTGGTCTGCAGGTATATTAAAAAAATTGAAACTCAAGAAAATTTATAAACTCTCCACTCAAGAAACTCCTTAAACATTTTTTTCTTAGTGCAGGTCACCAAGCTACATAATTATCGATTCCAAATTAATTATATTCTTTAGGATCCCAGTATGATACTTTTTCGCATTGCAGCGATTTCGAATTCCAGAATTTTCGATTTGCGACCAACCCTATTGTCCAATTCAAATTAAATTAATTAATAATTTCTAAAAAATCGCAAAGAAGTTTTAAGTTATTAAATTTAATTTTTTTGTAATAAGAACATTTTTAAGAAAAATTGGGAGTGCTGAAAATATTTATTTAAATTATATTACAATTCAGAGCCTTATTATAAATCATCTTAAAAGCTTGCCATACAGCAGGAAAGACAAGGCCCGAAGTTTATAGTTTTAGTTCGGACTTTGCTTGACCATGCCAGACACTTTCCGATTTGCCTAGGCAGAGTCCACATTGAAAGTGCTACTTTAGACTTTTTCTGGCAGCGCTCAGTCAATTCGCGAAATGCCCAGGCAGAACGCGAAGCGACTGGACTCAATATGAAACAAAACGCTCAGTTTTCCATTTACTCTTACACTGTTTTTACTCATTTTACTCATTTCATGCTTTTTACTCATTCATTGCTTTTAGAAGCTAACCAGTCACTTCATACTCTTTCAGGACTTCCCAAAGTTTAGTACTATCCACCTTATCGAAAACTTTTTCTATATCGAGAAATGCACAGAAAACTTTTTTTTACTCTCAAACTTTTTTCTATGATCTGTGACATAGACAAATGTCTTAGAATGTCTCTCTTAGACGAACAAGGTGTTGATCCTGGGACAGTGAAAGTACGTGGACTCACAGTAAATCGAGAGATGTCAAGGGTGCTGCAGCTCAATTCTTTCTTCCATTTGATATCAAAATTATTCAATCTAGTGAGTCAAAGAATCTACTAGCCCAACTTCACGATCTTAGCAACCGACAGTCGCGTTGCTTTTTTACAAACAGACGGAAAGAAGGAATTTAACATAGAAATGAATTAATAAGAAAGTAGTTTCACTTCCAACCAAGTACTTGAATTTTCAATGAAAAGAGATGAATTCTCAACGAAAAATGTAATAGTTGATATTTCAACCTCAAAATATTTTAATTATGAATCAACAACAGTTGAATTAAATAAAATAGGACGAATTTCTGACAAAATAGTTGAATCCATAACTGAAACAAATTAATCTTTAAGCAAACAATTGCATTTTTTAATAAAAAAGATTGATTTGCAACAAATAAGTTGAACCCACAACTAAGGCCAAATTTTTCACCAAAAAGATTAATTTTTTACCAAAAAGACGAATTTTCAACAAAATACATGAATTTTCAACCAAAAAACAGGAATAAGAAATACCTGCCGAGAACATCACGTTTCGAAGGAAGTTTGTTGCTGTTTATAATGTTACTACACTCTTCTTCGATAAGCCATATTTTATTTGGATCCTCCTCACTCTCTACAGAACCAGACATTTTCTCAAAGCTACAAAGGTTAATATATTTATTTGCTCCCTTTCAAGTTACTATAAACAAGAATTTATTCAACATTACCTTACAAAATTGTCCTTTAAGTATAAACGTATTTTCTTTCATTAATATTGACAATAAGGGAATTCAGACAAAATATATTTAATCGCAAAATAAACACTTGTAAGCTGCAGAGCTCAGAACTGACAATCAGTGCTACTGCAAGGTTATTCAAAATTTCGTGAATTTAGCAATTTAAAAAAAATAACAACAAATGATTTGAATAAATCTATATGAAATCGTGAAGTTATGATTTCATATAAATAAGTAAAACGATTTTTTTCCTGTATATAGTAAAAAATCTTTGGCATATTCCATGTGATACATATATTTTCCTTAGAGCTGATAGTCTACAAGAAATGGTGAGCGAAAGTCTTATTCTTCATAATAAAGTCTCTCCATAAAAAGTGTTTAACATAAAAAGGGTAGCAACAAAAAATATCGGTTACAAAAAAACAAAAAATTTTTCCCGCATATTATAGTTTCAAAAGTCTACAGTTCCAGAGAGTGATTGAAAAATACCATTTTCTTCATAGTAAAGTGAATTAATCTCCATAAATAGAATTTTATATAAAAAAGTTGAAATAAAAAAATGACAGCCGTAAAAAACAAACCTTCTTTATCATATTATAGTTTTTAAAGCTCATAGTTTCAGAGAAAAATTGAAAAAATTTCATTTCCTTTACGAAAGAGTTAAACACTGTTTATGAAAAGAATTTAACATAAACAGAATATCAACAAAAAATATCGGCCGCAAAGAAATAAAACTTTTTCCTTTCATATCACAGTTTCTAAAGCTCATGGTTTTAGAGAAAAATGGAAAAGAAACCAATTTTTTTCCTCAAATGCTTTGAGCGTGTTCTAAAATACTTTTCGAATAAAACGTAAAATGTGGATAATACGTTATTTTATATAAAGAAGTATTTCAGGGAATAAAACCTTGCAATTTCTAAAAACTTAAGTAACTTTGGTAAGACTTTTAGAAAAAAAGTTTAGTTTTAAAAAGGGCACCCTAGGGTACATTCATTATAGATGTATGTGCATTTATTTTTTCCCACTTTACGAGAACTTTACTCGCTCACAGGCATCAAATATGCTTGCTTTCTCATAAAAGGAAGTTTATTTTCACTGAGGGTAGAACGGAATCAATGTGTCTTGTTACAATGAACAACTTTTCAAGTTACAGTAGTGTTATGTTTCAAATTTTAAATAAATTTTTCTTAGATAAACAAAGTAAAAAATTTTTGGAATTTGGTGAATCGCTATTGATAGATCATGAAATGTCATCGACGGTACCTCAATGAATCATTCGAAGCGACTTAAAGACGCGAACAAATATATCAGATACAGCCATATACGAATAGTATTCCTAATATCCAAAAAGTTTTCCTCATATGAACAAAATAAGCAATTTTTTTGAAACTCCATAAATCGGTACTAGTAGGCTATAAAAAATTCAACAATAGATCGATCGATGCGTTTTGGAGATGCAAACAAATACTCCCGGTACAATATTGTTGTATTTTAAATATTAAAGAAGTTTCCCTCATGTAAACAGAATAAATAATTTTTTTGAAAATTCATAAATCGGTACTGGTAGGTCATGAAATGTTCAGCAATAGGTCGATCTGTGCGTCTTGAAGACGAAAAAGTGCAACAGATATAGTACTGTTGTATTTCAAATGTCAAAGAAGTTTTTTCTCATATAAACAAGGTAGAAATTTTTATTTCAAATTTCTAATCGCAAAAAAATACCACTCTTAGTTGGCCGATCTAGCTCAAAATCTTGTCAGACCTGGTCAGTTGGAGCTAAAATTCGACCAAATTTCATTATCATAGCGATTTTATTTTTCATGATATGGTAGCAAGAAAAAATTGCATACAAACACATTCATTTTTTTAATTGCATTTTCGAGTACCTGAGGTCGAATTATATCGAAATTTGTCAAAAATTAGAATTTGAAATTAACGTCATTATAAACCTCCCTCTATGAGAAAGAAAAAATTGAGCAAAAGAAGCTTCAAAATAAGATAACTTCTTGAAATTTCATCGAAGATTTTCAAATAATCTCTGATCTCTAAATTTTAAAGAAATATGTACAGAGATTGCATCATTTATAGTTACAGGTTTAAATATATCATCTTAATGATAAAACAGTTTATTGCATGTATTCTGAGCATTTCAAAAACGATTTTAATTCCCATAGTACAACGTACCACTCGACAAAATTATCAAATGAACTGATAATCTTTTCCATGAAAACAGATTAATTTGAAAATAAAGTATTACAATTTTATCTCAACAAGAGGCTTGTTTCTTTAGAAAACATATTACTTTCTTTGTTTTACTATACTTATATGCTTTAATTCTCTTGATAAAGTGTATGTGTATCTGTATGTGGTATGATTTTTACATGCAGCAAAATCTCTCTCAGCTAGAGAAAAACTTCTAACAACATTTTATAACCAACTAATACTATTCTCGTTGAAAGAAACATCAATTTGGAAATTAAATTTTAATTCCTTATTTTAATTAGATGCTCATATGCCCAGCAAACAAAATATCTGTTTTGCGTAATAATCATATATCATGAATACGGAAAATAATTATTGCATCTTCCAGAGGACGTCAAACTGAGTTTATTTTTACAGTAAATAATTTAATGTGAGGACTAAATTTTATTATTGATGTGACGTCGGTTATACGAGTAGTCCTTGCCAATGATTGGTTATTTAGTAGTATTAAAAAAATCGCATGCCACCTTTAATTTTTTTTCATATCAGTACTTAGTGTCAACATTTACTCACATTTGAAATGTCAAACATTTAAATTGCGTGACGAAAGAAGGTTATTCCTAAGCGCATGCGCAAGATCTTCAAGCACTTGAATACTTAAAAAATTTTCCATGTCTTTTAGAAGTTTGGGTGGAAATTTCTATGCCATTTTAACAAGAAATTCTCATTCTCTCTCATTCGATTGTAGTGTTCCAAATTGGCATTTTTAACCAATTTTAAATAAGCTACTACGTAAGTATTTAAAATTTCGAGAAGCGCTTTTATCAAATGCTTAGATCATAAATTTAAAAGAACCATGAAAAAAATGAATGCGAATTCTCTGTTGACACATGAGTACGTCATGTTTCCAGTGCAAACATTCTTAGCATAATTTACCACTTTTCTAACAACATTTTTTTATAGACTAATATTTTATCATTAAAAAACAGGTTAACTGAATATTAGCATTTCATTTCAATCAGGCGCTTATCTCATTAAAAAATACACAATGTTTTACGTAAGCATTTACTGAGCCTACGTGTTCTATGGATTAAAAGAATCGCTACTATAAAAAAAATTTATTTTTACTCTGCTAGAATCATTCGGCTGAGCAAACAAAATTCGATTATAAAAGAAGAAACCTCGATTGATTGTTCTCAGAATCCGAAGTGTCTAGTTTCTCGTAAAAATGGGGAAACAAATTTACTTGAGACTTTTTATTGTGTGTGCTATGTTGGCTCATGAAATTGGGGCTCTATCAGATGGTAGTACAAGTAAGTAATTAAAATAAATATTAGTCCCACCAAAGCATTTACGATGTGATAAATCTGCAAGGTTCAACTACATGAAATTGTGAGATTAAAGTTTGCAAAGTTCTTTCGCAGCAAAATATTCATAGTAAAATATATTAGGAAACATTTTCATGAAGTAACTAATAGCAATTTTCAAATAAATTCTAAAAAGCCATTTTTGACATACTAAAGCTTGTCGGAATTACATCATACCATCAATCTCCGAATTGAAGCAACTTTTCAACATAATTTTTCTTATATAGTCAATACATGGAGTTGTACTTCGCAGATTTTTTTCAACGTAGGTGTTTTTGATAGGATATCAGGTTTTTTTGTAATTTAAAAAAAGATAGGTACCCTTAATTAATTTCATTTTAATCATACTACCATCATTCAATATCAATTGAAAATGGAAAGGATGGCTAAGGTTTACTGAACCTAACCGGTACTTATTAAATAAAATTAAAATAGATAGTAAACTAAATTTTTCACATGCTTTTCATAAACAATTGACGCCAAATTTCGGCGGAAAGTCTACTGGAATTTTCGATGTTTTTAATATTTTTCGAAATTTTACAATTTAGATCACCTCTGAATTTTCATTTTTTAATCTAAATACGTAAAATCTCAAAAACTATTCAGAATATCAAAAATTTATGCAAATATTTCCGAGAAACTGTTGCTACTAATTTGTTAAAATTGGGTGTCAATCGGTTGGATAAATAAGGATGTAGAAGTGAGCACAGGTGAAAAAATCTATTTTTTAACATAAAATAGGATTTACTGGAGTTTTAAATGAATGAGGATATCGTATATTTATAACGTGTTGCCATAGTCTAGTTAAATATTAAGCAAAAAGTTAGGACAAAAAATGCACTATTGTTGAATGATTCTAGAAAAATTGAATTTTTTACCTGTACCTACCTCTGCAGCCTAATCTATCCAATTATTTGGCACAACATTTTAACGAAAAATATATAGCAATATATTATCGATACATATTGCAAGAGTCTTCGATATCTCAAATAGGTTTTAAAATTTTACCATCTGTGTCATCACTGAATTTTTATTTCTTACATTAAATACGTAAAATCTCAAAATCTATAAAAATTCCTGCGATAGCATAAAAAATCCGTTGTCATTTTGAAAGAAAATTGTCTTCCCACTTGAAGAGACATGAAGTTTTTCCCTTGTATGGAAATGCTCAGAAAATACTAGAAATAATTTTTCTAACATATCAAGAAGATTCAATAGAAATTTTAAGCAGGTATCCACAAGTTATGATTAGGATTTTTGTAGATATCAACAAGATTTATAAATGATCTTGATGACATTTTTCGATTGAACACAATTTGAAAGAGTTCTAAGATTTTTAAACTTTTCAAGAAGTACCAGAGATCAGCTTTCAACAGATCCACTATGAGCGCAGTTTTTTTAGTAGATGTTAAAATACTTTTTTAAAATATATTTCTAAATGAAAATCATTCATTTTTTATGTCTCCAAGGTTAAAAAATATTGAAATTTTTAATGCTTCATGTTTGGAGATTGCGTATAACCTTTAAGACTTCGGATTCTAATTCATTTAATTCGTAAGACTACTGCTTTGAAATTCCTACAATTTTGAATGTCTTTTTTTGATAGTGTTCAAATTTGAAGCCCTTGAAAAACTGATTAAAATCGGAAAACTCAATCCAATTAGTAATGAATTTTAACATTCTTAGTTCGAATTTGAAATTGATAAATTTTCAATTTTTTTCCTTCTTTATTTATAGTGTGTCCCCTTAGGGATTACGTAACTTTCGTTCCTTTATATCTTTATAACATCCTTTTAATATCGATTTTTCTAGCTTATTCTCTAATTTGATACACATAATTTCAAATTCAGTGATGTTTAATATCAGCTACCCTTGTGCATCTATGTGACTTCCGTTTTCTTTTTCTCCTTCTCTCCTTCCCAATCATTCTTTCCATTTTTTCTCGCCCACACTCCTTTCATTCTTCTTCTTTCACTCCTCGTCATTTTCTAGCCATCCTCACCTGTCTTCCTTTCCTCTCATACAACCACACCATACATGTTCCCCTGTCTCCTCCAACTATTCACATACTCTGCATTCTCTCTTCTCATTCTTCTTCCAATGAATAGCTTCTTTCACTTCATTTCCGAGTCTCCATCTAACTATTCTTGTCCAACTTTTTTCCCTCCATCCCTTTTCCGAAAATTCTGATAATCTTTCTCTTTCTATCACCTTATATTATTTATTGTTTTTTGATTCCCCTATCCCTCCCCGTCTATCTATTATTTGAATTTCTCTATCTCTTTTTTCCAATACCTCATAGTCTATATTTTCTTCTTCTCCCATCCCGCGATTTCTTAAAAACTCTTCTCCTTCTTTTTTTCCTCACCTTTACTCTACGGCCCTCTTTCCTCTCTCCTTTACCTCTTTGTAACACTTTCCAGCTAACTCCCTTCCCTTTACCTCTCTTATTTCTCTTCGCATTCCCATGCTCTCCTTCCCGCCCTTGTTCCTAATTTATCCCTTTGAGCCGCTTCTCCTATCATGTAACCCGGAGATCTCCAGTCTACCCCTAAGATATCCATCTAATATACCTCTCTTGCAATTTTCTTATCTACTTCCTCAACTTTTATCCCCATATCTCTGCCCCTTAACCTGATAACGGCCATTCCAGTGTATAAAACTACCTCATTCGCCTATTCCAATTTTTTAAACCTCCTTTTTCCTATTCCCCATATCTGTTTCATTACCCACCTCCTCTCTAAATCACATAACCTTCGTTTTATCCATATTGAGCCTCAGTTTTTTTCTCCATCCAAGTATTTTTCTAACCTTGTAATTAAGCCCGCCATTCCTTCCTCATTCTCCGCCAATATCACTACATCATCTGCATATACCAGTGTATATATTTTTTCTTTCCCAAGTCTTACTTCTCCCCATACTTTTCTCTTCATGCCTTCTTTATCTCTTTACTCATCTCTCTCCTGTCCAGTGAGTTGAGCGCCGTCTTCAAATTCACAAACATTGCTATTGTACCCCTTTCTCTCTTTTAATCCTTCTATTTATAATATAATTTAGTACATAAATATTATCTATCACTCCCATACCTTTCCTAGATCCTGTCTGATTTAGTAGAATTATCTTTGTTTCCTCCATTTCTTCCATTGACCCCTCTGATACTATTGTCACATATATCTTATGTAATGTCGACATCAATGTCAACCCCCTATAAACCTTAACCCCTTCCTCTTCTCTTTTTTTTCACCATTGGAACCACTATTCCTTTTTTCAACATTTCTGGCTATCCCTCCTACATCGATGCCCTTCTGCACATTATCCACGTTCACTCTTCTAGAACCTTTCCACCATATTCCCAAAACTCATTCGGGACTTCTTCTATACCTGCTGCCTTTCCCTCTTCCAATGAACCCTCTGCCATCGCTATTTCTTCCCTTCTAATATCCTCTTCTTCGTCCTTTTCCCTTCCACCCTTCCCTCCTTTTGTTATTTCCATGTCCACTTCTCCTAGCAATTCCATAAAATATTTTTACCGTTCTAACATTTCGATCTCCTGATCAATTCATTTTTTCCTCTCTCTCCTCATTCACTTCTTTCCATACTTTTTCCTCCGAGCTAGCCTCTTCTGCCTCCTTTTCAAACACTTATTCTCTTTTTCTTTTTTCTGTCATAAACTCATTATACTCTTCCTTCTGTATCCTTCTGCACTGCTTTTTCCATTTCTTCATTCTCTTAATTCATTTCTCCTTTCTTTTTTTCCCCTTACAATCCTCACTCTATCTACGTCTTTTTACCCTTCGCTAACTCTTTCCTTATCTGTATCCTCTAATGTTCTTTTTACTATTCCTATCACTATTTCAATCTCCTCCTTCACACTTCCATCTCCCACTTGCACCATCTTCATCTTCGCCCTAAATTCCTAAATGAGAAAAGTGAATGAGGAAGATTTGAAAGGGTAGAAAAAAGATGGAAATGGGTTAATAAAATGAAAAGAAGGACTGATGGAAGAAGAGATATGGAAAGGAGAAGAGAGTTGAAACATAGTAGAAGTACATGTCAATGGAGATATGGAGAGGAAAACAGAGGAATTAAGGAAGCTAATGGAAGGAAAGAAGAAAGGGATGAATCTAATCATAGGGGGAGACTTTGATGCAAGAATAGGAAAAAGGGAAGAGATAGGATGGGGAAAGGAAGGAGATGAGACTGGGAGGAATTCCAGAGATGAAGTAGTGAATGGAGAGGGAAGGAAATTACTGAATAGATTGGAGGAGTGAGGATTGTTTATCTCAAACGGGAGTATAGAGCAAGATTACGAAGGACAGTACACTCATATGGGGGGGGGGGGGAATAGTAATAAACCACGTTTCTGTTGACGTCCTGAAAACGAATTCGTTATCCAAATTTTTCCCATACGTCAGGACTCCGAAATATTCTAACCTAAAAATGGAAAAATGGCCATTTTCAGCCATATTTGAAACAATATGACGTGAGCAGCGATTTTTTTCTCATAAAACTGATAGCACCATCGATTAGTACTTCTTTTTATCTTTAATGCCATGTTTGATCATTCCGAAACGAGTTCTATTCTCCGAGATTTGATTGTCTGAAGGTTTTTGACTTTGCTGAATCCAAATTTGAGCTCAGATTTACAAAATTAAAGACGGCAGATACAATATAGCAGGCTAAAATTTCAAGAAATACTTGGTTATGTACAAAACTTAGTGTTTTGAGGTTCTTGAGATTGCTGAATCCGAATTTAAGCTCAGATTTGAAAAATTTAAGATGGCGGATCAAATATGTCGAGCCAAAACTTCACGAAGTTCTTGAATTTATATAAGGCTTCCTTTTTTCAACTTCTCAATATTTCTGAATTCGAATTTCAACTCTGATTTTCAAAATTCATGATGGCGGAACAAAATTTCAAATATACTTATTAAACAACTCAAAAACTTTCAATCGAAGAATATAGCTCTGAAAAAAACTGATTAAGTACCTATAGAAAACTTTAAATGAAATATATTGGACACATATTTTAGTACTTTTTAGCAAAATAACTATTGTTCGAGTCATCAGTCAATCAAGCATATGGAGACCGTAAGAGTGATAGAATATGAGTGAAATATCATTTTGTTTTTCATTTTGACTGAATGCTATGGGAAAAAACAAAACACGATATAGAGCTAATGAAATAAAATAAGATCTCACGCAAATTACTTCGCTTTTACTGTTTCCGTATGCTTAATTGACTAACGTCTTTACATGATAAATAAAGTTATGATGCTTGAAAATTCTGAGATATTTGCGTAATGATGCATTGAAAGTTTGTTTAAGGTGTTTGATCAGATCTTTTCATAGCTACGATTTCTTTGATTGGAAGTCCATCTGGTTTAATTGTGTCTTGAGGACTGCCATGCAAAGATAAAAATGATGAGTTTTGTTATGTCTGCGGTCATTACAAACCTGCAAAACACTCGCAGATTTATAACTGACTCAATTGAAAAAAAAATTTGGATCGTTTTAAAATATCTATGACAAACTTGGATAATTCATGGGTATGATTGCTATTTCTGTGCTTGCGATATTACTGGATAAAATAAGAGGCTTAAAAATAGAATGGCTGATCCAAGTGTAAGCTCGATAAGTCCAGCTAAGTTCGGAACTCGTACTTCAAATGAAAATGTAGTCGAGATTGCGGATACTGATGACATAATACTATATTTGGAAGCTTTGATGGCAGTGATTTTGAAGATGTTTCTGATTCTCTTGACATTGAACCTATACTATTTGATCAAATAAGTCTGGATGATCTGGTGCGTGACTCAGATCTTCCAAAGAACTCAGCTGAGTTACTAGCATCGAGGCTAAAAGAGAGGAATATGCTGTCTCCTGGAACTAAAGTCTCCAGATATCAAAATAGAGAAGAAGAATTTCAAAAATATTTTCCAAAGGAACAATCCCTTGTGTATTGTAATAATTTTCAAGGATTATTATATGAATTTATCCCCGGAATGTACAATCCAAGTAATTTTCGGTTTTTTCTGGTTCTTCTAAGATTAGTTTTAGAGCTGTTCTACTTCATAATGGCAATGAATATGCCGTTGTTCCTCTCGGCCATTCTACCACGTTAAAAGAATCACATGAAAATAAAAAACTTCTGCTCGATAAGATGAAGTATTATGAGCATGATTGGCTTATTTGTGGTGATCCTAAATGATACATATACTATTAGGTCAGCAATCAGGATTCACAAAACATCCCTGCTTCTTTTGCGAATGAGAGAGCCGTGCACGACATGAGGATTAGATAAAACAAAAATTGGCCACCTAGAACTGAATTAGTAATTGGATCGACAAATATTATAATAACTAACCTCGTTCAAGAAAAAAAAATATTGTTGACGCCACTTCATATAAAACTTGGCTTTATGAAGAAATTTGTCAAGGCGTTGGATGTAAATGGCCAATGTTTCGAATACTTATATTCAAAATTTCCCAAGTTATCTGATGCCAAGGTAAAGAAAGGAATATTTGTCGGTTCCGACATAAGAGCTTTAAATGAAAGATGAAAATTGTAACAAAACAATGACGACTGAGAAAAAGAAAGCATGGGTAAATTTAAAAGGGGTAACTGAAAACTTTTTAGGTAACAATCGCGATACTTATCATAAAAAATTGTATCTACTATGCTGAATAATTTTTAAGAATTGGGATGCTTGATGAGTTATAAAGTGCTCTTTTATTTTCTCATTCGGATTACTTTCCAGATAATCTTTGAGAATTCAGTGAAGGGATAGGTGGATGTTTTCACCAAGACATAAAGCGAAAGGAAAAGCACTACCAACGTAGATGGAATACGATAATGATGGCTGATTACTGCTGGTGTTTAAAAAGAAACAAACACTCTAGTAAAAACAGTCGCAAATTATTGAAAAGATCTTCTGATGAAAAACGGCACTGTTTCCACAAAAAAAGAAGCATATCTTTAGGATTTTCTTTCGGCAGATTGGATCCGTTATGTACCATAGCATTTAGTCCCAATGCGAAATGGTGTCCTTACTTGATAAATAGTTGTGACGCTTAAAAATACTAAAATATATGTCTGATATATTTCATTAAAAGTTTTTTTGGATATATAATCAGTTTCTTTTAGAGCTATATTTTCTTCAATTACAAGTTTTTTAAGTTGTTTAATCCGTATATCTTGAAATTTTGTTCTGCAATATTGGATCCGCTATCTTGAGTCTCACAAATCTGAGCTCAAATTCGGACTCAGCAATCTCAAAATCTTGAAGAAACTAAGTCTTGTACAAATTCAAGAAATTCTTAAAGTTTTGGTCCACCATATTGGATCTGCCACAATAAATTTTGAAAACCTGAGCTCAAATTCGGATTCAACCATCTCAAAAACCTTTGTACGCCAAACCCTTCATTAATCAAATAACACAATTTTATTCACCTTCTTCGCCTTCTTTCTAGTTTTTCAGTGTGAGAGTAAAATGGTTAATTTGTCATATCTCGAAGAAAAATAATCGTTTCGGAATGATTAAAGATGAAAATAAAAAGTACACGTAAAAAGGAGTACTGAACGATGACGTGAGCAGGCTCTAGAAAAAAAATCGCTGCTTGTGTGATATTGTTTCAAATATTGCTGGAAATGGCCATTTTTTACATTTAGGTAAAGATATCTCGTAGTCCTGACATATAGCAAAAATTTTGACAATTGATTCGGTTTTAGGAGAACAAAGTCCTTCGGAGTTACCCAGTCCAGTCTTTGGGTACATTAAAAATGTTAATTTTTGTTAGCCTGTGTTATACTTTCAAATGTTTAAATAACAAATTTTATATTTTGGAAGCTCAGAATTCAAAAAATTTTTGCTTTGAATCTTTGCAGAATTTCACATACGTAAGAAACGCCTAATTGATAGAACGCAAGGTGGAAATAGACCAACACGAATTGATCAAGCTCCTCATGTTGTTTCTGTTCATGAGAATAACAATCATACCTGCGCTGGTACAATTTTATACGATAATGTTATTTTGGTTAAGGCTGACTGCGTTCGTGACAATCAGCCTCACATATATAGCGTTCTGTCCGGAACAAATCGTCGAGATGACGGTGCACGTCACACTGTGGTGGAAATATCTTATCACCCACAATATTTTCCTTCGGATGGGGAAAGGGGCAATTTTGCTTTGCTGGAAATCACTCCACCTATCGACTTGGTACATTCATCTAATCGAAGAATAGCTCTATATAATGGAAATCTACCACCAAACACTCTTGCTAAAACTAGTGGCTGGGGTGACAGCACGCTAAATCGGTGAGATGAAAAATATTTTACCAATTTACGTATTTTTTTCAAATATATTTTCGAATTAAATATATATCGCGAGCCTAACACCATAGGGTGCTATCTTCGATCTTGACAACTTTTTCAAAATTTTGTAAATTTTTGTACATGAAGACGGTTACTTATAAGGAGAAGCAATTTTTTTCACATGTTTTCGGAAAGAATAATTAGAACACTAATACAAGATGTAGGGGCCGTTTATAAACTCCGTTACCAATTTTCGGCTATTTTCGGACTAACCGTTCCTCCTCGTTGATAACCGTAAATTAGTCTTT
>JAUMHM010011756.1:0-17529 GCA_032362435.1 Melikaiella ostensackeni
TCCAGAGATTCATATTCTCGAAAATAGTTTGTCTCGTGACAAATCCCTCTAGCGCATGTGAAAGTCACCGAAAGTTTCCTTTCGAATGTCTTAAATCGAGGGATTTATAACTCGTCAAGTCAAGTGTACACCTTCACTGAAGTCACCGGTATGCGAAGTTACTTGAATTCACACGAAGTCACTGAAGTCACTTGGAGTCAGTGTACACCTCACCGGATGAGTTTCCAACACCTCGTTTTAAATGAAAAAAAAATGTTTTCAGCATTATAATTATAATCAGAGCGATTTCAAAACTTTTTTTGTAATAATATTTTAATAGTACGCCACTAAATTTCAGACGTTTTCAAATTAAAACTGCTCAATTTTGGATGTTGCAATTTTAGAACTACTTATTTAAAATTGATTTTAATTGTAAATTATATTGTAATTAAATGCCTAAATCTTAAGATGTATTCTATAATCTTCAATCATTAATCAATTCAAATGTGAAAACCAAACTTGTAAATTATAAGATTACTAAAAAACTAGTTCTTTACCAGTTAATATAAAAATTCGTGAAGAAAGAAGATTTTAAACATTTCTACGTGTCTCTGAAACTCCAGATCTTGTTCCCAGATACTCATATTCTTAAAATTAGTGTGTCGCATGGGTCGGAATATATGAATAAATTCAAATTCACGATTCGAAAAATGGAGAAGATACAGTCAGGCGAAGGCGATGCAAAAAATCTAATTTTGATGAAAAAGACAATAGGAATTAAATTTTGTAGATCATTTTTAGGCAAACAGTTTTGCAATTAAATTTTATTCGGTTCTCGCATGATTTGTCTGTAGAATGGAATTTTTCATTATTTTTTGGTACTTTTCATGATTCAAACAAAAATTGTGCGCCTGGTGAAAAAATTTTCAAGGTACATGTATAAATAAATGTATATATATTAAATATGTAAGCAATTGTTTAATTCAAAACTGTATGATTTGAAACTTTTTTCACTCAAAATATTATGTCACTGGTAGGGTCCAGAGGGTATGGTTTTAGTTTGTGTGCAAGTGAGGTCTGCCCACACGTATGAGGGAGGATGGGACGCAATGAAACTACTGGGCGTGATCAGAGTCATCCATTTGAACTTGTAGAGTATTTCAAATCGATAAAATTACGAGAATGTTGAAGAAATTTGCAGTGACCTTATTTAGTATATGATAAGAGTAAAAAGAGGTTTAAAAGTTTTTGTAGCTCCACGGCAACAAATTTTGTTTGGGTCCCATAAAAAAATTTGCAACCTCCTTCTAAGGGGAAAAAATCAAAATTAGAAGACATCAAAATGACCAATTTCAGCCTGATAAATTCACTGTGTATAGTCTATAGCATTTAGTATAGTATACTAAAATTGAAATTGTTCAAACGAATCTTTAAAAAAATGTTTTTAGAAAGTGGAAGGGGCAAAATTGAAGAGCCCTAATATATTTGTATTCATTTAAAAGTTTTGAATATGAGAGGACGAATAACAAATTTCTTGAATCTGCTGAATAACATACAGAAATCAAATTATCATGTCAAACTCTAAGAACGTGATGAACTCTCACCGAGACTCTTACTAAACGTGAAATTATGTAAATTAAAGTGTTCACGTTCATAAAATCTCAAAAATATACTTTTATGTTCATTGCGAAAATTGTTGTTTCAATATTTCTTTTGCTTTTGCAGCACATTTGTGAAAAGGAAAAATGGTCAGAAAATCTGGTGAAGATTCTTGTATAAAACCTTATGAAACTCACTTTATCTTCTCGATGAAAATCGTCATTCTTTTTTTTTTAACTTTGCGGCGATCGGCGACTTTAACAGGAGCTCAAGCATAGGTAAAATCATTTCCGCGAAAATTTATGTGAAGGTGTATTCTTTTACAGAATTAATATAATATATATGTTTGTATGCTTGAATCTTATCGTCGAATGGATGAATAGAAAACCCCAGTTTCCGACTGACCAAATTTTGAGTTTTCGAAAGAACAAACCGATTGCGTGTATATTTTGTGGACAAAATTCCCTAAAATGAATCTCGCAGAACCAGAATTCTATTGAAATGCTTGTGATGAAAGAAAATAGCAGCTTCTAGTTTTTGGCAATAATTGATTTATTGTTCATTTTCGTCATCATACAATTTACAAAAAAACATCAAATAAAAATCCAATCATCTATCGTTATTCATGACAACGACATTAGCTCACTCATTTTCTTAAATTATAACAAACTAAGTGAAATTTTAGCTCATTGAAATAATAATTTAGTATATTTTTTTTTATATAAAATAATTTGCGTAAGAAAGAGTTTTGAAATATATAAAGATACTAAAAATGACATGATGGTGGTTGTCCAAAGTATTCTAAGAAGAGATTGCAGACCACTCTCCTCAAATATCGAATGAATCATTTGAGTGCCTGATCAGTGATGTTACAAAACATTCTCATAAATCTATATTTTTTAAATAGTGATTCTCTTGCAATCATAAAATAGTAAAATCTTAAAGCTCAGTATTTCTTTCTGAAAGATTAATGAATTATTGAGAAGGGATAACATATATAATACAAAATTTTAAATAATTTTCAACTGATTCTGATATATTTAAGAAAAATGCAACATTTGTACACATATTATCACAGCATTCTTAAATTCATTCCACAATATTGATCTTTACTGAAACAATTTCTGAAGAATTTTTTCAAGCAAGAGCAAATTCTTGAAAATTGCACTATAAATTAAAAAATATCGCTAATCGATGATTTTTACGTAAAAAACTATATGTATGCAGACAAATATAGATTATAGCATATTGTTTTATTATTCATACTCGTTGTCCTTCTTACGTAGCAGTGCCTTTTCATTACAATTTCATGGGCGTTCTCTAAAATACTCACTTTCAGTATGATTTACTAAATAAAGGAAAATCTAATGTTATAATGTAACATATGATAATACCTAATGTAATATTACCCACACCACTACATTTCCACATAGTCTTTGTTTTTATAACAAATCACCACTAACTCTGGTAATTTCTCGTCTACGAACACTTGTGATAGCTGAAATCTAAAAATTAGAATATTACAACCCTAACATTCGATGAAATTATGTAAGGAGCCGTTCAAAAATTACGTAATGTTGTTTTGGCATTCTTTGACATCACACAGAATAAAAAATAGTTTCATTTGAACAAAAAAATGGTGTCACAATTAGATGCAGTGGCGTACAAACGCTCTTAGACAGGTAGAGCCAGCCGATTTAATTTAATTTACATTTCGTTTTTTCTAGTAATTTCTTCTTTATTTCCCTATTATTGACTCACCTATAGACTCTGAAGTCTTATACCATCCAGTCAGCTTACCCTCACGAGAACCAACCCACCCACCCTCTCATCTGGAACCAGGCGTGGATCTACAATGGTGGCGAAATGGCGATCGCCCCCTCCCTCCCAGCGGTGGGACTGAAGTAAATAAACTTTCTACAAACAAATTTTTGATTTAAATTCATTAACATGGGAGAATAATTCAGAATCGCTAATTAATATTAAAAAGATTGCAAAAGATATAAAATAATATCAAATGTGTAAAATCGTATATACATTCAACATGTGTATACAATTTTCTGACGTCGCCATCCCCAGGACACTTCTCTGGATCAGCGCCTGTTTGAAACCACCCATTCCCTTCACAGACGGAGAAAGCGACTCACCTCGATACACAGTTTGTACGCCTCAGATCATTTTATGCGATACGAACATTGAAAACAATGGAATTGTTATTTAGTTTCGACATTGATCGTGACAACGAACATAGCTGAAATAATATTCTATCAAATGTAATCAATTATTTTGTGTGGAGTTTTGCGATGTTGGAACTAGGCGTGTTGCGTTGGAAAAGATATTTAATTTGGTTAATAAATATGATTGTGTATAGTTCCTGTGAGTGAAGTTAGGTATATAGAACTTTGATTTATAAAGCAGCATATACGACTCGAGTCGAAATTTAGAACATACTTTAAAGCTGGAGCTCCTTATTAAAACCTGCTCTGACGCTATTTGAATCTATAGCCCCTACTTTGAACTTTTACCTCCTAGAGAATGAAACATTTGACCCTCTTTTGACTCCATTCCAATCTACAGGTCCTACCTTGAATCTCTAGAATCTACAGTTGTCAAACTCAAGAGCCTTTTTTGACAATGCTTAAGCTCCCCTTTTATGCTGACTCTGTTTTAAATCTTTTGAGGCTATAGTCTTCAAATTGAAGAAAAAATAATAGTTAATTAACAATTATCTGTTACTCAGTTTCAATTAACTCATAAATTAATTATAAATTATCATTTATATTTATATTATATTATACTATAAATTATGAATTAATTAATTTAATATGATATATTAATATTGTCAGTAGCTGCGTTTTTATAAACATTTTTATAAGTAATCAATGAAATGTCGCATTTTTACAGTCATATTGATATTAATTTTCTCATGAAAGCAACTCATAATTGATTTTAAACTAACTAAGAATATAAGAAAATTATGAAAACAAAATATTTATTATCGTCAGCAACAAATATTATGAATTATTCAAGAAACTGGAGATCTCAACTGAGAGAAAATTACTTTTTCTACGAAATCATGCGGCAGTCACGTACATAGCCATACTTCACTAGAAAATTATTCCAGAGGCTCTCAAATCTTATCGTTTAGTAACAAATATTTAATAAAAATCAAAAATCAGGCATCTCACTTCGTTGAATTGTAATAATCCAACCAAAAATTGTATGATAAACCATTATTATTCATTGTTTTTGCTTAAGTGACGAATATTATGAGACAATTAAAAATTAATTTGAGAATTAATAATTTGTAGTTACTATTAAAGTGATTACCACTTAGCTCAGTAGTAAAAATTATTTCTTTTCATGGGAACTGTCTGCTGTTTTAATTTGCTTATAATATTTGTTGTTAAAAATAAAAAATATTTGTTATTAATAATTTCGTCTGATTTTAAAACACTTTTGAACATGTCATAAATTACTATATATTCATAGGAAGTTCAATACTGGCGGCAAAAAATTTGAAATTGGTTATTTATATGTTGAAATATTCATAACAACAGTACTTGTTTATATTAACTTATTCGTTGAAGAGTATTATTCTCATACAAATTTTCAGAATTTTCAGTTGAAAAAAAAATGGTTATGCTGTTGAGCACAACAAACATGTATTTCTATATATGTACATAATTTATTAATAAGGATTAAGTTGAATATTAAACTAAATATTTATATCTCTTGAGTGTCATCGCATTTATTATGATGCCCAATGAGTTATCCAAGTCTTTGCTTAATGAAGCGATAAAAAATAATATTGTTGTAATCTCCACTTTTGACATTGTATTCATTTTAGTTATAAGTACCACAAAATCAAATTTTTAAATCTAGTCTTAACTTTTTTTGAAGCCTGTAATGACGAATATTTCTAAAAAAAAAAGAAAACATTCATATTGAACCCTTCAAAAATAGTTTCACATATTTAACGACATAACAAATTTTAAAAAAAGTCATCATTAAAACAACTGTTTGAGTGTTTAAAAAGACTTTTGCCTATAGAGTTTTGAACAACTGCTAATCATTTTCATCGCAGACATCCCAATGTGTTCGTTAGATCAGTTAGATATTATTACTTTATTACTGTCGCTAATGAATAATAATAAATTGTTATTTTTATTCGCCCATATAGGCGCGAGATGGGAGAACTTGCTTTGATGCTCCAAGTCCTACATGTAGTAGTTAGAGCGTCAAAAGAGGGTCCAATGTGCTTCAAATACAAATCCTACTTTCACTCAACTCGTGGGAAAAGTGGAATTTTTGGACCTTTTTAGCGTCAAAGTAGGGTCTCAGATGCATTGAAATCACTGCTCGTTTAGAACCTACTCTGCTACTTTCAGCACCCAATAATATAGGCGTTACAGGTTCAAAGTAGAGGCTAAATTTCGACTCGGGGAGGGCTGGCTGATAAGTGATGCTTCCAGGTCAAAAAATTAATTAAAAATTAAGATATTTGAATAATTTGAACGCACAAATGGACCCTAATTATTCATTACTAGCGATAATTTCACTTTTCAACATAATCGTTATTGACTTCCGCACATTGCGTCCAACGTGAGACAAGTTTTTTTATCCCGTACACGTAAAATTCTTGAGGCTGTTCTTTCAACCATTTTGACGTAGCTGCTATGGCTTCTGCATCCGAGTCGAATTTTCGTCCTTTGAGATGTTCTTTTAATTTTGGAAACAAGTGGTAGTCACTTGGAGCATCACTCATTCCGAAGATAGTGTCCATTCAAATTTTCTTGGAGACGGTAATGTGTCGTGAAGATACTTCATTGACTGCCTTTTATTATCAGGATCATAATGGTAGGGGAAAGGTGCCCACAGGGAGTCAGAAAAATTTAAACTTCTATAAATGTTCATTTCAGAACTAACCTGAAAAGTTTGAGACACGTTAATAAAGTCTAATCCTGCATGTATTTAAGACTGGGAAGATATAGCCTTTTTGTGTAAGCATTTGAGAGGAACTTAACAATTTATAAGACCATGCTATTTGAGTCCCTGTGTGCCCTCGAGTGTGCACAGCAGATAGTCATCTGTTGCATTTATTAAATTAATCTTTTTAAGTAGGTTTAGTCGTTGATATATTCATTTACTTGGTTCATCTTCTACGAAGACTTTGGATGAACTTGAACTATTTGATATTTACTCAGAAATTTGTAATATTAAACTGACTTATAAATATTTTTGTGCCAACCTGCCAACCGTCAGAATGTCAGAATAGAAAATTTCCTCATGCATTTTGACAACATTACCCTGAATATTTTAGAAGATGATCTCATCGACTCTCCGTGTACCTGAAACTTCGTTCACTGAATATGGGTTTATTATTTTAAATCCAGAAACAAAACCTTTGTTTGCCACGAATGGCATGAGAATAATGTTTCCAGATTGTAGGAATAGCAGTGAAAACATTTTCAGTGTTCCTGTTTTTCTCAAATATTCGTTAAAAGTGTGAAGCAAAATCAGTGCGAAGTTTCAAGAACACATTTTATTCAAATAAACCTTAAATACGAAAAGCACATAAATGTACCTTTTCTGAAAGACGTCAATATAACAGAGTAATAAATATTCAGTGATTATGAAAAATTTTATTGAATATTTTGTTAGATATTACTTTTTATTATCTGTAAACACCAAACATCTGTGAACAACTTTCCCCTATATCCAGATCTCATCTCCAGTGATGATATTATTCAAGAATTCATTTTTTTTCCAAGCGTACAGATCCAACACGCGCGCTGCTCGCACTCAACGTCGAAAAATTTTTCCACTGAAATTTGGTCACTCCACAATAGAGTTGCTATTAATGAAAAATAAAATTGTCGCTGATAAATGAATAATTAAGCTACATTAGTGTGTTTGCATTATTTAAATATCTCTATTTTTAGTTGTTATTGACGTGGAGGCATTACTTATCAGCCAACCCTCGTATTATATTTATAGGAAGATCACATCACATCACATGAAAATATTGATTTTTGGATAGAAACACAATGTTTTCACGAAAACAAGATTTTTGGATGGAAACACACTGTTCTGATAAAAAACACGATGTTTTGATGAGAACACGATATTTTGATAAAAACACAATATTTTGATGAAATCAAGCTTTTTGGATCAAAACACAATTCTTTTCGATCATTAAACAATGTTTTGATGAAATCAGGATTTTTTAAATGAAAACTTCATACTACGGGAGTTTTTTGCGGCTCAAAGTGTATTATTCAAATGGTACTGTCTACTTTTACAGAATTTTCCGTATGACTAACCCATTTCCAGCTCTTTCAGGGCTAGCCTATTACGTACAATTCCGTAATACCAGAAAATGCGTACTTGAATTCTAATTACATTGAGAAAGAGGGACAGTGAGGAAGGTTTTTTTTTGAACGGCCCTCACAACAATCAGCTTTTGATATTTTACCATATGTGAAATTTTTTTAACAGCTCGTACTAAATATTTCAACCATTTTAAAATTCAATTTCAAAGTCAAATTTTTTATGATGAAAATATTTACACAAATTGTGTAGAGTAGAAATGTCAACACTCATCAAATGAAACAGAGAATTTTCGCGATAATAATATTAACCTTTGAGGGTGCTCCAATTTCTGGCTCATTGAAAATTTTGGATTGCTTGCATTATACTTTCCGTAATAAACGCTTTTTTCTAATAGTCTTCGGCAAGCCGAATCATCGTATTCTGCGTCTATTTTTTGGCCGTTCATGGGGCAGCCCATCGACCTCCATTCGTCATGGAGGTACGCTCTGCTTGTCATTTTTATTGATCTATAACCAAAATAAAAAACTTAGTAGGTATTACGGGCGTCAAAAGGAAGTGGTCACAGAATTTAAAATGCAAGCTGAGATTTTAACTTATTTCTCTAACACCTTCAATAGGTATTCAACTTTCCCGAATATCTTTTTTCCCAACCCTAGGCTGAATCCGCAAAAGTCAAACATTCATCTTACCGATTGTTTTTAACTTACATAACTTTTTGATGGTACAAAAAGAAAAAGCTGCTCAGATAGTCTGCTCAACGACAAATTTTTCGAGAGTTATCGCATTTTTCCTTTCTTACTCATTTTTTTCCAGCAGAAATATTCATCCTTTATTAAATAATAAAGTTCTAATGATGAGCCTTGAAAAAATTGTTTATCAAATGTATCGATTTCCAAGCTCAATAATGCCTAAAAATAGTTTAAAGTTGTTAGAATCACGAATGGTTTTATCGCATCAGATTCTGAAAGAATCTGATGCGATAAAGCCATTTCGCGGTTAAATTCAGATTTATCATACAAAAATTTAGGAAAAAATCTCAACTTGTCCCAGTTGTAAATGACCGAATTTATTTCAAATCGGGCAGGCAGTCCATACTTGAGTCACAGAATCATTTGCCAATCAAATATTTTTCTTTAAAGGGAATAAGATGACACGTTTCTTACTGATTTGGCGAAAAAATTTCATTATAAAGTTATTAGTATGTATTTGAATTTAAAAATTGAAAACGCGTATTATAAAAAGATGCTCAAAATTTTCGTTAAAAAAGTGATATTATACAAGCTGTATATGTATTCAACCTTTCCTTTCTGACTCTGAAAGAATTTCTTGTCCTATATATTTCAAAATCCGTTGGAAAATTCCAAAAAAGTTCAAATTTGACAAAATGGCGGCGACTTATCTAACAATATTCGAAGTCAATTTAATCAAAACCCCTACCGTTTTTCTTTCTCTTGATTTTTTCTAGATTTGTACTAATGTTAACGAGATGCGAGAAACGATAAACAAAAAAGAATTGTTCCTCTAAGTTTCTAGAACAATGTCTCATGTGTTATAAAAAACAAAGAAGGATGTACTTCAAGGTAAACGTACCAATTTGTAAACGTGTAAGATACACTGTTAGAAATTTCTATAGCGATCTTGCTATAAATATAATGGAAGCAATATGCATATACGTATATTAAATTTACTATACATGTTTAGTACTCTGAATTATGAGAAAATTAAAGTTTCTTGTGATATTGCTTAATCTCTATAACTTATTTGTAATAAAAAATCCGAATGCAAAACGTTTGCTAAAATGTATCAATCAGAATTAAAATATGACGTGCAGGTGAAACTTTTCCCGAAAAAGCAAGCTGAAGGTGAAAATTCCAGATACAAAAAATAATTTCTTGATTAGTTTTTCATTTTTTTCGTTTATGTGATTACAGTATTACTGATAATGAATTCAGTTGAAACTATCAGAAAAGATAAGTATATATTATAGTTCAATTCTGAAAATTACTTGATCCATGAATTATAACATTTGTAAATTGAATCCTAAAAATCATTACTAGAGATTTTACGACACATGTGTTGTAATTTAAGATTACTATTCCAGGAATGTAAATTCACTATACAAAGTATGGAAAAAGGTAGTAAAATTACGGACATTTTTAACAGTGTATTTATAAATGATTGATCGGGAATAAAATAAATTTAATGCGTGTTTGACATGTGGAATGAATTTTCATGTAATACGTGTTCATTGTAGTTATAAAAAATACTTTTATATGCTTCTTTGGAGGCTTTTATTATTTAATATGAATTATTTCGCAAGCTGTGTTGTAGTTAGTGAACGCTCGATTTTTGTCTGCATCAGTTTGTGAACGCTCAACTTCATTTTGAATTACTTGGTGAACCACGACTCATGTCAACTTGCATGAAGTTTCAATGGAAACAATCACTTAATTATTTATAATTTTGTCATTTTTTCATAAATTAACTCCTTATAATGAAGTTTATGAGTATATAAAATTTTTCTGTATTAGAAGGTGCAAGATTTTTATAAGAAGTAACCAGTTTTTCGCAAAAAATCAATTAGAATCGTTAATTAACTGAGGAGTTGCTTAGTTGACTTGAAAACAGAGATAAAACACGGTAAAATTAATTTTTTTACATGAATGTCCACAAACTGGTACATGCACGTACTTTATGTATCAGTTTATAGACGGCTGAACAACAAATAATAAAATATCAAGACTTTTCAACGACGTTTGTGTAAAATATAAACATCCTTGATTCATTGAGACGTTTTTTTTCTAACTCACCTTGTCTTTTGTGCGTTTCTCATGGATGAACGTAATTCAACTGTCAAAACAGTTCCTTGTAAGATGGTGACGATTTCATTGCTACCACTACGCTGACGGTGACAGTCACATCAAAAACAGCGGTTTATTAAAAAAATATTCAAAATTCATACCGACAATTCATATCAATTTTGATGCTTATTCTTTTAGGTTAATGTTTAGAATGATTATCGTAAGTTTTTTTTATCATTTCCTAAATCAATGGATGAAAATATGAAAAAGCGTTCACAAACTGATACGCGTTCACAAACTGGTGCGTTTACCTTTTTTCCACTGGGACCTTTCCGTAAATCTTTGCGTGGCTCGTCCTTGGTGATTCTCTGCATTCCATCTAGCAGACTTATTAGTGTCTTGTAATTGCCTACTCGTGCATGCGTTTTAATTAGAAAATCATGTAAACCTACTATCATATACTCAATAGACAATTCTTCTGTCAAGTCTAATTTGTTAATCAATTTCAAATTTTCTTGAAAATATGTGGAGAACTTCTCTTCTGCCTTCCAAACTCGGGCTTCCATTTTCTTTGTTCGAGTAAGTGGATCTCCACGAAACTTGTGGACTGCTGTCAGCTCAGCTTTCAACTTTGCCCATAATTTTCCAACAATTCCGGGCGTATTGTTGTACCAGCCAAGTACACGCTCCCTCAGCCTTCTAGAAGCTTGAAGTTTGATGATATTGTCTGGAACCTCTTAAACCGCTTGGAGTTACCAGTCGAATTTTCTCGAACGCGTCGGCGTCACCAGCCGATTTCTAAGCACGTCACCACCATCACCAAATTTCAATACACACGCTTTTTTTTACACTACGGTTTTCTGTAACCAGATTCCTTTTTACATACTTGGCTTTACAAGACACAGGCCAATTCACGAACACATTGGCTTTTTACGCCATTACACTAGAGCGCAAAAATTCAAAATTGTTAAACTTAAATATATCGACAATAAAGTGGGCGCTAAGGTTGCTCCTCATTGGTTGATTAGGTCCAACTTTGAAGCTTTTTTGTGCCCAAACTGACCTTCGTACAAAATTTTGCTAAAGAATTTTGTTTATTTTTTTGTGCTCTGTCACATAGTACACAGAGTTGTATAGGTAGCGGGACACCCTGTATAAACGAGAAAGTTCGAATCAAGCTGGCTGTTTTTGATTCGAGTTCGATCTGACTTGAAAAAAATCGAATGCTCAAAGAATTTTAAGAACTCGAAAATTTTGAGTACACTAAAGAATTCATGACGCAAGCGGTAAAATTTTGAAATTTATCTTAAGATACTAAGTTTGCACTTACGAAATTATTGTCGCCCAAGCTTACCAGTTTTTGCACAGTTGTAAGAAAACATAAGTATATACTATTGGGTTGTTCGAAAAGTTTGTTGCCTTTTTTGATTACTCCAGTGCTTCTAAAATACAAATCGGAAAATAATACCCCCGAATTAATTTTTAATTTCAATATAACTCATTTTAAAACTCTCATTCTACCAATCTTCACTCAGCCCTATGCCTTATTATTCAACACTAAATTTCCAAAATCGAGTGACCAGCAAAAAAGGTCAATTTTGCAAATCCATCAAAAAAGAAAGTCGCTACTATTTTCTAAAAGTTAATTGAATTCAGGAGTGGGATTCTGAAGACTCAAAACAATCGGACCTCATCTCTCGAATGAGGTAGAGAGAAGGAGAGGTCCGATTATTTTTAAGTATCGGAAACCATCCCTGAGAAAATCGATGTGAGATTTATACTTAGTACTTTGAATACAAAGGGAGACATCGCCACTCATATAAAGCGCCATATTAGATAAAAATTTGTAATATTCCTTTTTCTACTATTTCTATTTCTCTTTAAGAACCGTATTATACGCAGAGTATCACGCACTACTTAATAAGGCTATGTATAACATTCTCAAATTTGTATTTAAAAAGCACTGGAGTAACTAAAAAACGCTACAAACTTTTTGGAAAACCCAATAACACTGGTGAGCAAAATGTCACCTATGTATCTATGGAATGAGACACATCATTTTCGAAGTACTTTTTGGCACTGCTTCAAATCTGGGCTCCATTTTTCAATATCAGCTCTTTTTTAATAGTTATTTGCAACTTAATTTTTTTATGAAAATTTTTTAATCATATTGAAAACTTTTGTAGATCATTTTTTTAAATATGTGAGACATGATCTCAATGTATTTTTTAACTCTGAATCCAAAGACCATCTCAATTTTCCAATAGTCATAACGGTTCTCGAGATAATCACAAAAAACGAAGACGAAACACGAAAAATTAGGGTTTTAAGTGAACCGTGATGAGGTAAAGCGTCCAGTCTTCACCAGCTTAAGTAATTTGGTTAACTTTGAAAATTTTCTGAAAATTTGAGAACGGTTGGTGTGAAAATTAATACATATTTATAAATTTTTCAACTATCTATGAATATTATGCATTTGCGTTTTTTGCCAAATATTTTTTTACATATTCAAAATAAATACACTCGAACCCCTATATAAGCCCATCCGGTTTACGCCTTCCTGGAACTGCTGGCCGACTGCTGGCCCCCGCAGTTTCTCAGCTCGTGGGGCGAGAGACGGTGTTCAACCAAGCGTGAAGGACCAGCAGCGTATAGATAAAGGCGCAGTGCGCGTTTACTCAGGTTCGAACTCACGTGCGGAGATTGCGTGATATTAGGAAATGGTTCACACGTTCCTGACTGTTTACGTTTCGAGGGATCCCGTTTAGGCCCAAGGTTACGCTTTGACTGAGAAAAATAAAAACTCAGATTTCTATTCCCATTCTTAATACTCTCCACAGTTACTGCATATTCTTCTTACAGTTATAATTATGAAATTGAAAGTTTGTAAACAACTATCAGTTTGCACTTTCAAATTTTTCTTATCAAAACCTCAAAAAATGCACCTTTCTGATTTGCTAGTTCTGTATGGCGATCACTGTTCAACCTTCGTGTTGTTGTCAAAATCCTGCTATCTCCTAGCCAAAAAAATATTTAAATAGGGTTTTAAACGTTATTTCAAAGATTATTTTATGAAAAAAACTAATCTTCAATACAAGATATAATCCTTCTTCTCAATAAACATTTATTTCTTCAAATATTTGCGAAAATTTGAAACCGCTTTTTCACATCATGGTGTAAGAAATCTATGATTTTTCTCCCCAAGTCGTGAGTTTTGAGAAGTAATATTTTTATCCTTCCATTCGCTTAATGATAATACTCTAAAATAAAATTCACTGTGTTTACCAATGTTGAAAGTTACTTAGAGTTTTGTTTGAAAAATATTTGCAAAGGTTTATTCTTTATTTTCAATAAATAAATCTTCTAATTGGCGATCACTCGGTTCTTGGCGGTGGCTGGGTGTTTTACCTTATTTGGATAAATAATCAACTTTTTTAAACAAACGAAAAGTGGATTCCTCCCATTTATAAGGAGGAAGGAAACTAAAAAAAAATTCATTTTATCATTTACTGTTCTTAAAATATATTGAAAAAAAGAATGGGGTAAAACGTCAACAAAAAAACAAAAATTTTTTTAGTCTTTTTGGAAATTCATAAAACAATAACGATAAGTCGAAAAATTTCGAGAAATGTCACAAATGAAAGCTTGGCCCTTAGTAAAAGAAAAAAAAATACATTACTGTAGACCTATCGGGAACTGTTTTCTCATTGGAGCGCCATAACCCGTACTTTTCGCTCAGAGTTGAGAACCCGCACTTTCAACTTCGAGTGGATACCACGGGCTGTGGCGCTCCAATAAAAAAGCAGTTTCCGACAACTCTACAATAATGTATTACTTTTTTTTTGTAGTGAGGGTCAAAGATAAAGGTTTGAGCTTTCCTTCGTGCTATTTCTCGAAATTTTTCGATTTCACGTTAGTGTTGTATGTACTTTCAAAAAGACTCAAAAAAGGGTTTTTTTTTGTTCTTGACATTTTACTCCGTTCTTATTTGCAGTATATATCAAGAAGAGTAAATGCTAAAATGAATTTTTTTTTCAGTTTTCTTCAGCATTAAAAATGGAAGAAGTCCACTTATCGTATGTTTAAAAAAGTTGATTATTTATTTAAATATCACGGTTCACGTAAAACTCTAATTTGTCGTGTTTTTTCTTCGTTTTTTGCGATTATCTCGAGAATCGTTAGAGCTATTTGAATATTGAGGTGGTCGAAAATTTTCATTAAAAATGTAGTTGCAAATAACTATTACCAAAGAGCTGATATTATAAAATGGAGTCCAGATTCGAATTCAGCGCAAAGAAAGTACTTCGAAAATGACCTGTTTCATTCCACAGATACAATGATGACATTTTGCTGACCAGTCTAATAATTCAGTAGGGTAGATACGGGTGTGATACGAAATTCAAAATTCATATTTCGATTAATGATATTTCAAATATTGTCAAAATTATCTGTGGACTTTCTACTTTTAATCGTCCACTTCTTTAATCAGCAAATATTTGCAGGAAGAAATATTTCTTATTTTATTTTGCAGTGTGTCAACAATTCCAGATTTTCCGTCATTACGGTCAACTGTGATACGTATAAAAAACCACTAAAATCACTATTTTAGAAGCTTTAACTTTCGTACCTGTTGATAAAACACCCACTGATTTTCAAAATATATGCTTGCTTTAAATTTTCTCATAATTTATAAGCATAACAATGAAAATAGAAAACTTAAATCTTACATGAAGGTTCCAGTGACATTTAAAACTAGCTGTGAATTCGATCGCGGGTGTTTCCACTTTGTTTGTATTTATAATTGTATGGGACTCATTTTTAATGAGCACTTTGCTTCCTCATAGAGGAAATAAACATACAAAAGTACAAGTAGGTCAATCAATTCGTCTCGAATCAAGGAGTCTTTTCTGTTTTTTCATCAACTTTGAACTATGTTAATGAAAAAAGTTATACTGTAAAAAACAGATTCTTTAAATACCATAAATGACCAAAATGACCATAACTTCCTTACTCTCCAGTGAAATGCATTAATATTTTACGTCAATCGATTCGTCTCGAATCAAGGAGTCTTTTCTATTCTTGCACCAGCTTTGAATTATGTTAAAGAAAAAAGTTTTACTATGGAAAACCCATTTTTTTAATATTGTAAAGTGCTAAAAAACGTTGTAATGATTATTCCTAGAAATCCCTCGGTCAGTTTTTAGATATTAGTGGTGAAAATCAGCCCTCCAAATTTCATCAGTTTATATGCAACCGTCTTCAAGTTATCGTGTTCACAAAAACGTGTGAACACACGCACACACACGCGCGCGCGCACGGACAACTGCTTAGAACATTGTATTAGACATTTTTCAATTGAGGAACGTTTAATTAAACGAATTAAAATTTTTTCGAAATTGTTTCCATCACAAAGCTTCTTCTATGAGGAAGCAAAATTACCTATTTCAAATTATATCATTCCTAAATTGATTAAAAAATAATTTGTCTGTGTAAATGTATTTATAAAAATGTTATTTAGCAATTACTATTATACACTTACATTTTTATTTCAAAATAAGGTTAATTAACCTCTTTTACTAGCCTCAAAATGTTGACAGAGTTTTGTATTGCACAATGAAACAAGAAAATAAAAAAAAAACAGTTATCACACTTACCCTAAGTCTGACTTTCAATTCCCCTGTCATAATTCATCATTAAAAATAATAAAAGTATAATATTTTCAGAAAAAGCAAATATTCCAGGAAAATATATTATCTTTCTTCATTCTTCAGAAAAAATGTCAACAAAAAGTGTTTTGAGTAGCAATAATTCAAATCAAAACTTCAAATGGCACAATTAGGAATGAGTTTTTTAAAAGGAACTCAGTTTCTTTTAAAACAATAGAGCAAAGCAATGACTAATGACAGCCACCTTTCTTCTACAAATGATTAGAAATATCAACTTTATATTATAGCAAAAAAATTCAACAACTAACTTGTTTTTCATTCCAAATTTTCTCCTGGTCAGCCTCCTGGCTCTCTGAGTTGAAAATGTCATGAACGTTGACCGTGCCCACGGTGGCGCTAATTGTTCAGTGGCCTTAGACTAATTAAAATGCAAGGGGGAAAAAAATGATGTTTATTTCTTTGGAATGGAAACAATTTTATCAAATTTTCTTTTAAGAGACATTGTTCTGGAAAGTTTTAAATATTTTTTAAAGTAATTCTTACTTCAAAAAAAAGGTAAAAAGCTTGAGTTTTGAACGAAAATTTGCTTCGATTTTGAGCAGGAAGTTCAAATCGAAGTTCTGTTACCTCCATATTTAAATATTGATATTAATATTCATTGTCATAATTAAATTGAAATATCACGTTAAAATTGTAATATTATTATTAATTATTAATAATAAATCAAAATTTTGAAATTATTCAAAAATATTCTTTCGAATTAAGAAACAAAAAATACGAGAATTGAACATAAAATTATGCACAGACTTAAAATAAACTATTATTAAAATTTTCTATAATTCAAGCATTTTACATTTTAAAGTATGTAAGCTCAGCTTCAAAAATATTAGAAGCTTTCTTGCTTTACTTCTTGTGAAAGAAAATTTTATATACACTCAACTCCGGATTGAAGTCACCTCAGCTTATGTCCTTCCTAGAATGTCTGCGAGCTCGCACTCGTGGGTGAAGGGTCGAAGACAGAGAAAGAGGATTCCCGCCGCCTCGCATTCATGATTACGGGGTTCGAGAGGCCGAGAGAGAGAGAGAGAGAGAGAGAGAGAGAGAGAGAGAGAGAGAGAGAGAGAGAGAGAGAGAGAGAGAGAGAGAGA
>JAUMHM010011765.1:0-17529 GCA_032362435.1 Melikaiella ostensackeni
TGAGGGGAAATAGGCAGAAGTGAGAGGAAGTGGACAGAAGTGAGGGGAAGTGGGGTGGGGGAATGCAGGAAAGAAAGGGAAATGAGAGGTGATGGGGGAGGGGGCCAGAGGAATGGGGAGAAGGAGGGGGTCGTATGGCGTGGGGAGGGGAGGGGGAGACTTGAACGACTTTATTAACGGCTTAATATGCTACAAAACCCTTTTTTTAGGCGCCTGCCGCCTACTTAAATTAATTTCTTAATTTTTCTCGCGATCGATGCAAGATATAAAAGAGTACGAGGTATTTTTTGTAGAAGTTATTGAAAAATGCAAACTTTTTTCTTAATATTTTGTCGAATCTGTCGTTGTTCTCAAGAAAAAATGTGAAAATTCAATTTTCAATATTCAATTCAATTTTCAATATTCAATTCAATTTTCAATTTTCTTTCTTGGCCACAAAAATGGTTTGACCTGCATTAAACTCACAGGATTTCTGCGTCATTCGAGTAAATTTCAGCAAAAAAATTTAAGCAAAAAAAATGTGGGGTTCTTCAGAAAATCGACTTTTGATATTTTTAGAAAAACCGTCGCCATTTTGTTAATTTTTAACATTTTGCTCATTTTCTGGCGGAGTTTTATACAGAACAATTAACTTCATCCGAGTCAGGAAAGAAAACCTCAATATATCAGTAATTATAAAAAGTCAAAATAGTTATAAGGGTTTGAAGAAAAAATTAGTGTTTTTTTATAAAACGACCCTAAAATTCAAAATACTCATAACTACGAGAAAATTATTTTTCCCTCAAAACGGTAAAATACGTGTCGCCTTATTTCCTTTGAAAAAAAAACATAATTAAGAGGCGAATGATTCTATGACTTGAAGTTGCGCTGTCTGCATGATTTGAAATGGATTTGGTCGGTAATTATATAATTTTGGAAATTTAATAATTTCAGTAGTTTGAAATTTTTTAATTTTTCCAGTTTCGTTAATTTTCACTTTCGGAATATTTCAAATTCATTAATAAACATTTTTTGTAGTTTTCTTTATCTGCGGTGATTTGAAATATCGGAAAATTTCATTCTTCGGAAATTTTCTCTAAGGTAATCATATTTTCGAGGTTTTTCAATATTCGAGATTTTTCTTTTCCGAAAAAATTATGTCGTCTTGGTAGATTCAGGAAATTTTTCCAATTTGACTAAATGAAAAATTTTGATTTATTATAAAGAAGCGTTATAAAATTCGGACAGTTATGAACAGTCATTTATAAGTTACAACTTGTCAGTTTCCACGTATACTGGAAAAATCCGGCTATTTGTACCGAAATTTCGATACAAATTTTTTTCAGGTCCCACTTTTCGTGCCGAAAAAATCCGGCTACTCGTACCGAAATTTCGGTACACATAGCCACGGCTTTATACTTTTTATATGCCTTAAAAACTGGGAAATTATTATTCAAAAAATCTTAAATTGACATAATTTTTGCAAAAATGAGAATGGGAAAAAATCACTTCAAAGGAACCGAAACTAAAATGGAAATACTGATCACCTATCAATTTTTCGGAGGAAAATCACTTTTGAATCACTTTTAGAGGAAGTTATATTTGTTGGTTTTGGATTTTAATTCCTCGGTCAACAGAGATAAAGGGTTCGTACCTGAACTCAAGATGGTATCACGGTGGTTTATTTCCTAACATTAAAAATATAAACGCTTTGAAAATCCATTATTAAACAGCTTTTCAAATATTAGGAGTTAAAAAAATTTTTGAAACAATAATCATTATTCTTATTATTTAATTATTGCGAAATGGAAGCCTTCAAAACTTAAAAATAATATATTGAACGATTTTCAATTGAAATCGTTTCAAATCAAACAATTCTAGATCAGGTAAAACTTTTTAAAAAGGACATTATTTCGAATGGAATAAAGAGGAATTGATCTTGTATCATTTCTAAATAAAAGCGTTTAAGATTCAATAATTTTAAAATTTAAAATTTGGGACTGAAATTTTTAAAACTGGACAGTTTTATTAGAAAGGATTTGAAATCGCATCATTTTCAATTCAAAACAGTCAGAATTGAAGAATCTTATTTTCAATTGAAGAATCTTGAAATTGAATGTTTTCAGATTAAAATTTCGAAAATAGGAAAATTTCAAAAAGTTCCAAATTGAATAATTTCAGATTAGATAATTCAAAATTCGAAGGAATTAAAATTTTATCATTTCTATTTGAAAGCATTCAACAGTGAATGATTGAAACTTGAAAACTTTTGAATTTTAATCATTTTCAATTCAAAGCAATTCAAATTTGAGAATTTGCAATTGTATATTTCAAAGTCAAAGCTCCTGAAATTCTACAATTTAACATTGTTCTTACTTAGAACAAAAATATAATTTAACATTAAAATTGATAAAACAAATTTTTCTGACCAAAAAATAAATTTACCGTTCAAACTAGAAAATTTTTCAATTATGAGCCTTTAAAATTGAATTATTATAAACAAGTGTTGCAAAATTCGAACATATTGATTTATTGCTTGATTTCAGATAACTACTTTCTCTTACATTATAAACAGTAATTGATGAGTCAAAATTTTAATTTATATTAGAATTGCGAAATTATTATCCAAAAGATCTTAAATTTACAGAATTTTCTCAAAAATGAAACTGGGAAAAGATGCGTCTGAAGAAACAAAAACTAAAATGAAAACACTGACCACCTTTTAATTTTTTGGAAGAAACTCACTTTTTATCACTTTTTAAGCACGTTGTATTTTCCGGTGTTGGCTTTCAATTCCTTGGTGAGGAAAGACGAAGGGTTCGTACCTGAACTCAAGTTGGTATCGAGGCAGGAAAGCTTTTATATACAGAGGGATGATGGTGGGGTGGTCCAAGCGCTGTAGATATCGCGCACCTGCGTTGGCGAATTGATAGATCGGACGTCAGAAAGTCAAAAATATTCAACGATTCATTTCGAATCTATTTTTACAATTTCTCTAAAAATCGAAATGAAATCTACTTTCTTATGAAAATTTTTTCTGTACTAGAAGAAAACACCCAGAAAGTTGACAAATCAAAAATAGACTTCGAGACTACCTGCTTTTTCGGCATTTTTAACAAAATAGTTGAATTTTAAACCGAAAAAGACTTATTTTTTACAAAAAAGAGATACATTTTCAACTTAAAAAGAGGAACTTTTAACAAGAAAAAAATAATTTGTATCCAGAAGTTGCATTAATAACCAAATAGTTGAACTTTCAAGCAAAGGAGACGTATTTTCAACAATATAGTTAAACCTTTAACCAAATAGTCAAATTTTTTAGCGAAAAGGACCATTTTTTTCGAAGGCAATAGAATTTTCAATAAAAAAGTTCATTTTCAACCAAGAGAGATGAATTTCTAATCCAAAAGGACGAATTTAAAAGAAAAAAGTTGAATTTTCGACCAAAACAGATTCCATCAACCAAATAGATAAATTTTCAACAACAAAAAAATGAATTATATACCATGAAGATTATTGCTCTACTAGAAGAGTCGAATTTTCAACGAAATACATAAATTTTCAACGAAATTGTTGAATTTTAAAGCAAAAAGACGAATTATCTAAAGAAGAGTTGAATTTTCAAACTAAAAATATGATTTTTTAACGAAATAGTTAATTTTCTACTAAATTGTTAAATTTTCAAATAAACACTTTCATTTTTAACCAAAAAGTTGAAATTTCAACCAAAAAATAAGTTGTCTACCAAGAAGATTAATTTTCTACTAAAAAAGACAAATTTTCAACAAAATACATTAATTTTCAAGAAAATTGTTGAATTTTGAAGCCGAAAAGACGATTTATCCACAAAAGAGTTGAAGTTTCAACCTGAAAATATGATTTTCCAATGAAAGAGTTCATTTTTTACTAAATTGTTAAATTTCAAGTAATAATATGAATTGCCAACAAAAAAAAATGATTTACAACTAAATAGTTGAAATTTCAACTAAAATGATAAATCGTTAACAAAAGAAATGAATTATTTGCAAGGTAGTTCAGCTTTGAAGCAGGTGGTCGATTTTTCAATCAAAAAATATGTTATTATAGAATCAAAAACAGTTGAATTGAGCCAAAAAAGACGAATATTCAATAAAATAGTTTAATTTTAAACCAACAAAAGATTTATTTTCTACCAAAAGAGATAAATTTTCAACTTGAAAAGACGAGTTTTGAACAACAAAAAATAAGCTTTCAGCCAAACAGTTGCATTAATAAAAAAATAGTTGAACTTTCAAGCAAAGGAGACGAATTTTCAACAATATTGTAGAAATTTTATCCAA
The DNA here is from genome assembly GCA_032362435.1 of Melikaiella ostensackeni. Classification (NCBI taxonomy): domain Eukaryota; kingdom Metazoa; phylum Arthropoda; class Insecta; order Hymenoptera; family Cynipidae; genus Melikaiella; species Melikaiella ostensackeni. Next base: position 4,299 of record JAUMHM010011765.1, read on the forward strand.
AGAGTTGAATTCTCAAGCCAAGAAGACAAATTTTTTTCAATACAGTTGAGTTTTCAACAAAATAGTTGATTTTCAACCAAGAAAGATGAATTTTTAATACAAAAGCACGAATTTTCGACAAAAAAGTTTAATATTTTATCAAAAAAGTTGCCTTTAACCCAGTAGTTAAATTTTCAACAAAAGAAATATGAATTATCGACTAAGAAGGTTAATGTTCTACCAAAAAAGGCGTATTATCTACAAAAGAGTTGAAGTTTCAACCCAAAAATATGATTTCTCAACGAAAGAGTTAAATTTTTACTGAAATTTCAAATTTTCAAATAAACAGTTTGATTTTTAATCAAATAGTTGAAAGTTTTACCATAATAGTTGGATTTTCAACTAAAAATATGAATTTCCAACAAAAAAGTTAATCTACATCAAATAGTTGAAATTTCAACTAAAATGATAAATCTTCAATTTAAAAAAAATGGATTTCACACAAAGTTATTTAGCTTTAAACCAGGTAGTCGATTTTTCAACCAAAAAAGGTGAATTCTCAACGAAACATGCAATGGTTGATATTTCAATGAAAAAATATTTTAATATAGAATCAAAAACAGTTGAATTCAGCCAAAAAAGACAAATTTTCAACAAAATGGTTCAATTTTAAACTAAAAAAGATTTATTTTTCATCAAAAGAGAAATTTTCATCTGAAAAAAAACGAATTTTGAACAATAAAAAATGAAATTTCAACCAAACAGTTGCATTAATAACCGAATAGTTGAACTTTCAAGCAAAAAAGACGAATTTTCAACAATATGGTTGAACTTTTAACCAAATAGTTAAATTTTCAAGCCAAAAAGACAATTTTTTTCGGAGACAGTTGAATTTTCAACAAAAAAATTCATTTTCAATCAAGATAAATAAGTTTTCAATCAAAAAGGACGAATTTACAACAAAAAAGTTGAATTTTCGACCAAAAAAGATTCCTTTAACCAAATAGTTGTATTTTCAACCCAAAAATATGATTTTTCGAAACAAGAGAAAACTTTTCACTAAATTGTTGATTTTCCTAAATAACAGTACAAATTTCAACCAAATAGTTATATTTTTACCATAATAGCTGGATTCTTAACTAAACATGTGAATTTCCAACAAAAAGTTAATTTACAATAAAATAGTTGAAACTTCAACTAAAGTAATAAATCTTCAATCAAAAAACAAGAATTCTTTACAAAGTAGTTCAGCCTCAAACAAGGCAGTCGATTTTTCAACCGAAATCGGTGAATTCTCAACAAAACATGTAATAGTTAATATTTCAACCAAAAAATATTTTAATATCGAATCAAAAACAGTTGAATTCAACCAAAAAATACAAATTTTCAACAAAATGGTTAAATTTTAAACTAAAAAAGATTTATTTTTTATCAATAGTTGAATTTTCGAGCCAAAAAGACAAATTTTCTCGATGACAGTTGAATTTTAAACAAAAAAGTTCATTTTCAACCACGAGGGATGAATTTTCAATGCATAAGGGCGAATTTTCAAAAAAAAAATTTGACCTAAAAAGATGCCTTTAACCAAATAGTTAAATTTTAAATATTCGAAAAAATTGATTATCTACCAAGAAGATTAATGTTCTACCAAAAAAGACGCATTTTTAACAATATACATTCATTTTCAACAAAATTGTTGAATTTTGAAGCCAAAAGAAAACAATCTACAAAAGTGTTTCATTTTCAACATAAAAATATGATTTTTCAACGAAAGAGTTGATTTTTCACTAATTTGTTAAATTTTCAAATAAACAGTTTAATTTTTAGCCAAATAGTTCAATTTTCTTCTATAATAGTAAGATTTTCAACCAAGAATATGAAAAAGGTGCATTCTAAAAAAAACATGCGATAGTTGACATTTCAACCAAAAAATATTTTAATATAGAATCATAAACAGTTAAATTTAACCAAAGAAGACGAATTTCCAACAAAATAGTTAATTTTAAAATAAAAAAGATTTATTTTCTACCAAAAGAGATACGTTTTCAACTTAAAAAGACAAATTTTGAAAAAGAAGAAATTGATTTTCAACCAAACATTGCATTAATAACCAAATAGTTAAAATTTCAAGCTAAAAAGACACATTTTTTCGAAGAAAGTTGAATTTTTAAGAAAAAAGTTCATTTTCAACCGAGAGAGATAAATTTGTAATCCAAAAGGACGAATTTAAAAAAATCAATTATCTACAAAGAAGATTAACGTTCTACTAAAAAAGACAAATTTTTGATAAAATACATCAATTTTCGACAAAATTTTTGAATTTTGAAGGCAAAAAGGCGAGTTATGTACAAACAAGTTGAATTTTCAACCTAAAAATATGATTTTTCAACTGGAGAGTTGATTTTTCATTAAATTGTTGAATTTTCGAATAAACAATTTAATTTTTAACCAAATAGTTGAATTTTCTACCATAATAGTTGGATTTTCAACTAAAAATATGAATTTTCGACGAAAAAGTTGAATTTTTAACCAAAAAGATGCCTCTTACCAAATAGGTAAAATTTCAACAAACAAAGAATGAATTTTCTAGCAAAAAGATGAACGTTCTATCGAAAAAGACAAATTTTCGAAAATATACATTAATTTTCAAAAAATTGTTAAGTTTTGATGCAAAAAGACGAATTATTTAGAAAGAGTTGAATTTTCAAACCAAAAATATGATTTTTCAACGAAAGAGTTAATTCTCTACTAAATTGATAAATTTTCAAATGAAGAGTTTAATTTTCAACCAAATATTTGAATTTCCTACCATAATAGTTGAATTTCCAACTCAAAATATGAATTTTCAACAAAAATGTTAATTTACAACCAAATAGTTGAATTTCCAAATAAAATTATAAATCTTTAATAAAAAAAATGTATTTTTACAGTTGTTCAGCTTTAAACCAGGTAATCGATTTTTCCACCAAAAAATATGAATTCTCAACGAACATGTTATAGTTGATATTTCAACCAAAAAATATTTTGATTCCCCGGAGCGGGAGGAAGGGTACTCTGAGAGGAGGTTGAAGAGTAGACCCCAAAGGGGTCTATGAGGCCGCTAGTCAGATTCAAGGTCGGACCCAGAGGAGTGGAGCCCCGGGGGCGAAAAAGTGCCGCTGGGGGAGGAAGTTCTTCCCGAGGAGGAAGGACTAGCGCCGGGGGTAGATCCCCTGGTTGTGGTGCAGGCTGCCCTTACCCGGTGGTGTACCCCGGATGTTGAGAGGTGGAAGAGGCGAGGGGTTCGTCCCCTGCAGAAGGAGGTTGGTCCTCGTGGCTAGAGGGAGCGGGCGGAAAGGTCTGCTGGGGCTCACTGAAAAGGCAGAGAGGGGCAGGACTACATCCCGTATCCCGTGCCCGTTCTCGCGAGCGGAGATCGACTGTGCCCGGCGTCCCTGGTACAACCCGGAGCAGCTTCCACCCGAAGCGTGGGTAGGAAGCCTGTTGCTCGGGGACGTTTGGGAGGGCGGCGTACTGGGCCTCGGCAGCGCGAATCCGCTGACGGAGGCGGGTGGCCTTGTTGGGACGGGGAGGTGCGTTTTTTCCTTCGGGCATAGAAGGATCTTCTTTTCCAAAACATAAAAAAAAGCCTGACGCGAAGAAGAGGTGAGTAGGCTCCACAAACGCGGGCCGGTGGTAGGTAGTGTGGGCTAAGGGTTTGGCTCCACTAACGCGGGCCGTTTCCGGGATAAAGGATTTTTGGGTCCACCAGCAATCCCCGACGGAGGAGTCGGGGTACTGCGGGGACGACGCTACAAACGCGGGCCGGGTCCCAAGAGAAGGAAAATGTTCTGCTAGGTGGATAGGGTATTTTACTGTGCTGGGACGACACCACTAACGCGGGCCGGCACCAAGGAAAGGGGTGACTGAGAGGTAAAGGTGGATGGTGGAAAGGAGGTTTAGGAAGAAATGAAAAGTAGTTTTATGGATAAAATTATCCTTGATTCAGAGATTTTGAATTTTTTTTATTCTAGGCAGAGCGGGAGCTACTGCCTCTTTTCTTCGTGCTACGAAAGACCAAGCGAATCTGTGCTCTCGAGGGTCCGCACGCTTGTTTTTATGCGCCTGTCCCCTCCGACTTGACTCAAGTGCTGGTAGCGGCAAGAGTATGGGCTCGACGGGTTCTCTGATTCGCCAGCTCTCAGAAACTGAGAGCTGGACTGCGTGGTGGGGAAGCCGCCGCGCTGCCGGCTCACCGTGTTCCGTGCGTCAAACGCTCGAATCTGGAAAATTTCAGTTTGAAAGATTGTTTATAAGTTTCATAGTGTGAAATATAATGTAGATGTATACTAGGCCACGGCATCTGTCTGTTTGCTAATGACAAAACCATCTCCAATGTTAAGAGAACTTAGAATAAGGCAAAATTATACGAAAGTCCCTTTTCCTTTCAGTTATAAAATAATACCATGCAATATAATACAAGATTGTAATACAATTTGCCGCAATATGACAAAAAACCTTATAACATGATTCAATATTATATTTTATAACGCAACATGATATAAAATGCCATAAAATATCATAATGCCAAATAATAATATAATATAAAATAATATAATAACAATGGTATAATATAATACAATACAATATATAATAATATAGGAAATAAAATAGTATAATATAAAATAATATAATATGACAATGATGTAATATAATACAATATAATATACTATAACCTAATATAATATAATACAACACAGTATATTATAATGCAATATATAACAATATAATATAAAATAAAGTAATATAAAACAATATCATGTACAATGAATTAATAGGAAATAATATAATAGATATAAAACACAATTGAAATTGAAATGAAATGATTTTCAGTCAAAAAAAGGAATTTTTCACCAACAAGATTTATGTTCTACCAAGAAAGATGAATTTTCAACAAAATACAAAATTTTTTAACAGAATTGTTAAATTTTGACGTCAAAAAGACGAATTATCTACAAAACAATTGAATTTTTAACTCAAAAATGTTTTTAAACAAAAAAGTGAATTTTCTACCTAATAATTTATTATTCAAATGAAGAGCGTACTTCTTAACCAAATAGTTAAATCTTCTACCAAAATAGTTGAATTTTTAACCAAGAATATGAATTTTGAACAAAGTTGTTTAACTTTCAGCCAAGTAGTTGAATTTTCAACCATGAAAGGAGAATTTTTAACCAAATATTTAAGTTTTCGACCAAAATAATAAATTTCCTACCAAGAAGATTAATGTTCTACCAAAAAAAACGAATTTTCAACAAAATTGTTCAATTTTGACGCCAAAAAGATGAATTATCTACAATGCAGTTAAATTTTTAATCCAAAATTATGATTTTTCAACAAAAAGCTGAGTTTTCTACCAAATAGTTATATTTTCAAAATTAATAGTTTAATTTTTAACCAGATATTTAAATTTTTTACCAAATTGTTGAATTCTTTAGACAAAAAGACAAATTTTCTACAACGAAATAGTTGAATCTCAACTCAAATGACGAATCTGAAAAGAAGAAAAATGAATTTTTTACAAAGTAGTTCAACTGGAAAATAAATAGCTGTTTTTTCTACCTAAAGAGATGAATTCTCAGCAAAACATTATTATTTTCAACCAAATAGTTAAATTTTCTACCGAAGAAGAAATTTTCTACCAATAAGATTAATGTTCTACCAAAGAAGAAGAATTTTCAAGAAAGCACATTAATTTTTAACCCAAAAATATAATTTTTCAAAAAAAACTTAGTTTTCAACCAAATAATAAATTATTCAAATAAATAATTTAATTTTCAAGAAAATGGTTAAATTTTTACCCAAATACTTTAATTTCATACCAAATTGTGAAATTTTCAAGACAAAAAGACGAATATTCTACAATCAAATAGTTGAATTTTCAACTAAAATAACGAACCTTGACCCCAAAAAAATGAAGTTCTTACAAAGTGCTCAACTTGAAACCAAGTAGTGGTTTTCAAACCAAAAAAGATAAATTATCAATAAAAAATTGTTAGTTTTAACCAAACAGTTGAATTTTCAATCAAAAAATGATTTTTTTACAAAGAAGATTAATATTCTACCAAAAAGATAAATCAACAAAAATAAATCAATTTTCAACAAAATTACTCAATTTTGAAGCCAAAAAGACAAATTACTTAGAAATCAGTTGCATACTCAACCCAAAAATATGATTTTTCAATGGAAAAGTTCATTTTCTACCGGAAAAAATACATTTTCTAGCAAAGAGATGAATCTTCAACCAAAAAAATGAAGTTTGTACGAAGTAGTTCGACTTCTAACCAATTAGCTAAATCTTTTACCAAAGAAGATAACTTTTCAATGAAATAATTGCATTTTTAACAAAATTAATTTAATGTTCACTAAAAATAGTTTGTATTTTCTTATTGGGTTATATCAATTCAATTCGTATTTAAGCGAAAAAACGAGAAAAAGGTGAAGTTTCTTGAAAAAGGGAAAGAAGAAGAATTATTTAAAAAATGGGTAAAGAAGAAAATATGAAGAGAGTGTGAAATCTGAAATATGGAAGTGATTTTCAAACTAATCAAGTTATTATTCAACTATACCTTCGCCGAGCCATCTTTCGCAAAATTCACAACTTTTGTTAGAATTTTTCATCAGCAAACATGCTAAATGTTTTTTAAGTTCGTAACGTTACTTCCATTCCCCCCCCCCCCTCCTGTTACCAATCGTAATTTTTTGGTGCGACCCCCCCTCCCCTTCAATTTGGTAATGTAGTTGTTTTTGGACGTTCCCTTTTTGGTGAAAGACTCAATTTTCATAACGTAGATGAGTTGAAGCGACTTTCTTTCCGAATTTCATGATCTTTTAACAAGTCGCCTTCATTTTAAAACGCTATGAATTAAAGAAACGTTTTTTTTCTATTTCAGTTTTGTAAGAAATTGGTTTGAAAAAATTTGTTTAATTAAGCGCTCATATGCACGGTGCAACCCGTTAAAAATTTTTGTCTTAGATTCGTCTTCAAGACATTGGAGTTTAGCTCCATCTCATAAGCCAGACTTCATAGACATCAAATTTTGTCTTACGTTTATGGTTATAGCTGACATTGGTGAAACCAACGGAACTTGTCTCAAGATATAAAGATTTCTGTTATGTCTTAACTAATTGCCAATAAAAAAAGGACCAGATAATCTGGAATTAAATTTGTGGGTCTTCACGATTATAGCCATCTAAAATTTGCTTCAAAAAGATTAATATTGTAGTTTTGTATAAGGATCTCCTAAATCGTAAGAAATACGAAAAAACGGACAACATTTTCACCTATGTATGGTTGGTTTTTGTGTATCCTGAAAATTTTCGACATCTTTCAGCACGCATCTATCGTTCTGTAGCACCTTAACAACTTCGTAGAGCGCGGAATGAGCTTTTTCGATGCTCCAAACATAGTATCGTAGCTGTTTACCAACCCATAATCATCTAAGTGATATTTTCGTGAATCTTTGTGTTTTTTGTCAAAGTAAGCCCTATTATATTCTTGAGACTTTTAAATTTTCTCAACCGCTTTGGACCTAATCTTTTCGAGGTCACGGGCCTCATCACTGTCTTTGACTTGCTCCAAATAATCCGCCACAGGATCAATCACAGAACCACGTTGGTTTACCCCAAATAATAATTTACTAAGACTTGCTCCTGTAGTGCTGTGTATAGTATTATTTAAAGCAAATTCAACGGTGGTTAATATTTTGTACCATAACTTGTCGGAAGAAGGTTCGGAGATTTTCACCAACATTAGAGTTATTGCGCGATTGACCCTCTCCACAGAGACATTTGCCTTAGGGGATGCTGTCGCTATCAAAACATGATTAATTTTCATTTCATCCATAAAATCCTTAAAATCTTGCGACGCGAAGCAGGAACCACGGTCTGAAATAATGGTTCGAGGCCTACTATAGCTTCGGAAATAATCATTCAAGCAATAATTAGCTTCTTTGGTGTCTGTACTTTTAACGGGGTACAGCTTGATGAAATTCATGAAGGAGTCTATTACTAGCAACACATGTTCCTTAGCCGCAATTCGTTTATCAATCGGATCTTGATGATATACACGACACTTCAGAAAAGGTTTGTCATCCTTCGGTATTGGGTGGAATGCTATGCACTTCAAATAACTGGCAGTGTAATTTTTAGTTTTTCCACGAATTTCCAGAAACCAGCAATTACTTAAAATCGATTCAGTGGTTTTCTCTGTACCAAAATGACCCAATTTATCGTGGTATTTTTTTAATACTCGAGTTTCCATTTTCTCGGGTACATAAAATAAAATATCGTCTTCAGGCTTTCTGTAAACTATATCGTTCCACATTTCGAATAGTCTGTCCTCGGTAGTTTGAAGTTTATCTCTCAGTTCACGGATTTTCGAATCAAGGTTTTGGCTGATAACTAAATTCGACTCAAGGGTGTTATCTTCGACAACTAATACATTACCAGCGCGGCTGAATGCATTGACATGTTTCATTTTTTCGCAAGATCTATGTTCGAATGTTTTGCCGAAAGTCTCTAATTATCACGACCACGCATAAATTCGCCGAGTTACATCCTTTTTGTCCAACGTGAACTCTAAAGCGTTAAAATCCATAACCATCTGAAATGGTATCCCCTGGAGATATGTTCGAAATCTTCGTAGGACATATATCACGGCTAGCGTTTCTAACTCGAAGCTGTGAAACCTACTCTTTACTTCTGAGGTTCTCTTAGAATAATAGAATACCGGATGAAATAGACCGTCAGATTTACGCTGCAGTAAGGCTGCACCTCAGCCTACCTTGCTTTCGTCAAAATGAAGTTCGGTTCCGTCCTTAGGGTTGTAAATGCTTAATACCAGTGATTCCATTAGTTTAGCTTCACTTTTCTTCACCGCCTAAAGTTTATCTGGACCAAACTTAAAAGGAACATTTTCTCTGAGCAAATCGTGGAGGGGCTTAGCAATGACAGAGAAGCTGTTTATGAATTTCCTGAAGTAGGAGCACAGTCCTAAAAAGCTCTGAACTTGCCTCATGTTCTGGGGTAGAGGAAACCTCAAAAACAGCTTCAATTCCGTGATCGGTTGGAGTGATACCTTCGGCTGGGACTTCGTATCCGTACTCAATTTTAGTCTGAAGGAATTTCATTTATCTAAACGCAACTCTAATTTATTTTCAACCATAAGGGCGAAAACTTGTTCCAGAATTATGAAATTACACACGTTGTTGACCTGCTGTCGACTCTTCGGCTGAGACTTCTTACGTGGACAATCTTTGGATTTGTGACCCATCTCAAAACATTTGAAGCAGGCACCTTCCAGTCTTACAGGCTGCCTGCACTCGGCCGCCATTCGTCTGAGACTGCTACAGTTATAGCGACGCAAGGGAGTCCTATTAGTTGATCTTTCACCCTTCGACTCGTTGTTGATTTCCTGGTTTGCAGAAGGAGTACTTTTATTACCCTCCTGAGTAGTACTCTTAGCCTCGTCCTTCAGCGTAATTTTCTCAAACGCTTGCAGAAATCCTTTCGTTTCAGTAAGCCGCTGAATTCTAGCTTGGTTATGCAGTGACGCATCCAGAGTTCCATCAATCAGATAATCTAACAAGTCTTCTCTCTCAATCGGTGCTGCATTTGCAAGAATCAGCTTCTCAAGGAAAAAGTCATTAAATGACTCAGAAGCTTTCCACAGGCGGCCTTCAAACTTTTTCCTTAATGACAATCTGGATCGACGATGGTCAAACACGGATGCCAATTCCGTCAGCAGGTTGCCTACTGACAATCCGATAAATTCAGGCTTTGAGTTGAACCACCTTAAAGCTTTACCTTTCAGCTTAGCACTCATCAGAAGTCTATTGTTCGCGTTGTCCAATTCATAGTTATGGCACAGAAGTTGGAACTGTTCTTTCCATTTTCGGAAATCTGGTCTAGTGCCATCAAAATGACCCAACAAGTGCTTCAGAGTTGTGATATTAATACGTCGTGCAAAAGCTTGTAGTTCGGGACGAGCGGATTTGTTTCGCAGAAGTTCAATTTCGCGCCTTGCGAGTTCAAGTTCTCGTTCCATTAAACGTTCCCAAATCAAAAATTCCACTCCCCGGTTGTCAATACCTGCCTGATTCTATCTTAGATTTGGCTGAGTTGAAGCGGCTTTCAGGTTCTGCCTCACGTCTGGAATGGATTCAGTATCTCCCCTTGCGATATCCTCCTCGTCGATGTCATCGAATCGTACGGTGGGCTGAATTTCCTTGGAATCCTCATTCCAACTATCCGTCGCATCTGCCTCCTCCAATCGCCTAATAAGTTCGGCCTTCGTGCCGTAAGATGCTAATCCGCGGCCAGTGCAGACTTCTTTAAGGGTGGCTGCCCTGTAATTTGTGGGGTTCATAATGAAGTTTTCTTTTCCATTGAATTACACACTTAGAATCTGAAGTTAATCCACCCAGATAACGATATCAGATAGATTTACATCACTCGAAATGGCATACACTAGGCTCACTACACTAGACGTACACATCACTGTGCTCCACGCCAACAACACAGGTATCCAGGCCGAATAATGCCTCACTATTATGGAAGTTTCATAACACTAGAACTCAGAATGTAAGGGCGTACAGAATGATGCCAACTCACTGTGCTTTTTTACTGAATTTATTTTACCAAAATTCATTTTGTGCCAGAGATTTCCACCCCGCGTGACGACACGTATCACATGGCAACAGAACTTCCTTGCACGTGCGCGCATTTAAAAACGTCAGAAGTCCCAGCTGTGCTACAGCCACGGGCCCACTGCTTCTCAACTGTGCGCACACGCTGCGCGATTGCCGCGCCACGCCGCGGTTCTTTTCGGGAATCAAAATCGGAAGGTTGCTTGCGGCTCGGCAGTTAGCCAATGACTGACTGCTCGTAGGGCTTCACAGGGTTTTAGGGCGCTAGTGCCGCATCACTTAGAAATCTAAATTTCCTAAACAGTAGTTTATTTTTTGCGATTGAAACTCAAATGGTTGACATTAGAAGAGTATAATTACCAATTAGAAAATTGTTCATTTCCTAACGATTTAAATTTAACAAAAGTAACAGAAATGTTGGAGGGTTTGAGTAGAAAAAAGTTTTGATATCAAAATTCTTCGCGCCTAAATTTTTTTTCGGATGAAGTTCGGATTTGTTTAAGTTTAAAGGTTCTGGAGTATACATTTTTTATTTTTAATGTTTCTCATTTGAAATTTCTCTTCATTTTGAACGTTTTTTAGAATAATTTAATTTTTAAGGTTTATAAATGAAAATTTTACCATTTCAAACTGTGAAAATGAAGGTGAATTTATTTTTCAATTTTAGAAAAATTTGTCTAATCAATTTTTGTGTTAAATCATAATTCCCTTCAATTTGATGAAATAAAAATCTATTGTTCAAATCATACTTATTTTATTAAAGCATAAGACAAAAATTTAGTTGGCCCCCCATTCTCATTAAATTACATACATATGAGGGGCCAAAATGTATTCTTTTTTTTCAACCATGAAGTATACCTTTAATTTTGTCCTCAAAAATATATGTTGTTACTTTGGACATGGGTATATTACAGAATAAAATGGAGGTGTGGCAACGAAACTTCATTAAAAAAAATTTTTCACAGAATTACAAGAATCTTTTTACCCCCTTCTCGATAAAGGAATTGGTCGCTAATTTTTGTTTGAGGTTGCCTTAATACCCTGTAAATTATACATTTGAGCTACCTAAATCGGTTCAACCAATTTTGAGGAAAACGAATTTTTTTATTTTTCAAAATTAGTTTATAACTTTTGTAGAAAAATTTATTTGAGTTTGACACTTGGGATAAATTAGTCTCATAATGGTAGAAACTTACCTTCCAAATATGAGCCAAATTCAATCGGGGGCAGTTCAACCATGCTTACCCGGCTACGGCCTTCAACTGTTTTGTTGGAAATTCGTTTTTTGTTGCAAATCAATTTTTTCTACTATGAATTTAACTCTTCCATTTTTAGTTGGAAATTGATCGTTTTCAGTTTTAAATTCAACTATTTGGTTGAAAATTGGATTTTTTGTAGCAGATTCATATGTTCGGGTAGCAAATTCGTCTTTTTGGCTTAAAAATTTGACTGTTTTATTGAAAATTCGTTTTCTTGTGTTGAAGATTCTATTCTTTTCATAGAAAATTTAACTATTTGGTTGTACTCAAATTTTTGGTTGAAAATTCATATTTTTAGGTTTAAAATTCAGCTTTTCACTAGAGAATTCGCCATTTTGGTTTGAGAATACAACAATTACGTAGCCATTTTTATTCTCTCTTGACTGAATAATCTTTCCTGGTTGAAAATTCAACTATTTTGTAGAAAATTCGTCTTCTTTGTTTAAAAATTCATCTCTTTCGGTAGAAATTTTTTTGTTTGACTAAAAATGCAGCTTCTTTGTTAAAAATAATTTTTATGGTTGATGAATCATCATTTTAATTGGAAATTCATTTCTTTGAATGAAAATTCAACTATTTTGTTGAAAATTGGATTTTTTGCTGAAAATTTATCTTTTTGAATTAAAAATTCAACTATTCGGTTAAAAACTGAACTACTTCGTTTAAAATTCGTCTTCTTTGCTTGAAAGTTCAACCAGTTAGTTTCAACTGCTTTGTTCACAATCGTCCCTTTCGTCTTGAAAATTCAACTTTTTGGTTGAAAAATCATTATTCTTGGTTGCAAATTCAACTATTTTGTTGAAAATACAAATGCATATTGAATACAATATGGTATTTTTGCAGTAATTTTATTCGAAAGAACTCATTCCCTTCTTGTTCCCACATTTTCGTACAGAGTCACCCTATTTCCTCTGCTTGGAGAGGATTCTGGGTTGCGATGTCTGTTAAAATATTACGTTCGTATGTTTCGGTACGAATAGCCGGATTTCCTCGGTACGACTAGGCACTGCCTTTCAAGAATTGGAAATTATTGATATTAAAAATGTGTAAATACGATATTATTTCAATCTCTACTTTATACGTATATTGTCACAATTTTTTCTTGTATTCAAATTTTTTAAATGAAAAGCTTTTATATTTGCAAAATTCACTAGAACATTTTCAAAATTTAATTGAATTTTAAGATTATTTTTATTATTATTATTATACCATTAAGCCAAATCCCTCCCGGGGTAAGCGTAACTCGTTCGGTTCTGGTCTCGTTTCACTACTGGGGATGAAGGAAATCGTATGGTAAATTTGGGT
>JAUMHM010011802.1:0-17527 GCA_032362435.1 Melikaiella ostensackeni
TATATATATATTGGTTATAGTTTAACATTGAAGTAAAACTTGACGAATTTCACGCACGCAACAAATATTTTCGTCAGATGAATGTTTATCTTTCACCAGATAAATTGTATCTTTGAGTGGATAAATGTGCTGCAGTGTTTTTATCGAATTTGAAGATAGAATTTATTCCTGGGCCTTACCGTGAATTGAATACAATTAACATTGAATTTCATAATTGAATATAAAAATATTTTACTGTCTTATTATTATCTCATTGGACTAAATTCTGGTATTCTCTCTGAAAAAAATGTTGATGATCGTTTTTCTAAGAGTCTATGTAGGCGATCAGTTTTCGACCATCCCTTGATTGCTGCACTTTCTTTTTTTGAATTTTCTTCCCGGTGAAGAAATTTTCTTACAATTTAAAAAAAATGGTATTAAAACAGTGGATTAATGTTGCTATCTCTAAAAATTAAAATAGAATCAACAAAATTTTTGAAATTTTGAAAAAGTATTGAAATGTTTGTTCAATTAGTTTTGTGGTGAAGTGTTTGCAAAACATTAGATCAAATTTTTTTGAATTTCATACGCAGGAAATTATATGAAAAATTATTTTACCTATTCTTATTTTTCTATTTTTGTTAATATTATTTTCATTGTGGTTGATAAAAATTTGGTAGAATGTGATTCAATGATAGATGTTACTGAAAGTCCGGTGTAGGGGTATTAAAGAATTTCATTCAATTAGCAAAAACTTAGATTGGATGCATGACAGAAGGAATTATTGATAGAATGCAAGTTTCATGAATTTTTCCAAAAAAAGATTTGTTCGAATACCTAAAATAAATGATCTCCAAATTTTAGCCAAATCGGTTAATATTAACCCGTGCCTCAAACACCATAAAGTTTAACACATGTTTTTTATAGCGAAAAAGCAGTTTTTTGTTAATCTAAGATTTCAAAGTCATAAGATATTGCAAATTATTCCGCCTTGCAATATGTTGTTTAGAATTCATCAAAGAATAAATATCAGTCATAAATTTTGAAGTTGAGTTATTTTATGGTACTCCTATGGGTCCCCAAGGAATACCTCATAAACGTCAAACACGAATTTGATCTAATATTGAGGTTCATTAACGCTTTAAAAAAAAAATTTCCATAAATCATCACGAGTCTAATCTGACAATAACCAGTAATTTTCTAAGCAATCTGAAATTGTTTAAACAATTTTCATTCGTTTAAACATCTGATTTATTCATATGAGTCGAGAATGTAATGGATTTTCTAGACAAATGTAAATTTTTGTGAGCACTAATTTGTTTTTGATACTACTCTTAATTGTTTAGAGAAACTTAAGTAGTTTAAACATACTTAAATTGTTTAAACTATTTGTTATTTTCTATATATTTAATTTTCGCAATTTTTTTGCAGATATGAATATTTGTAGGTACTAATTTGTTTCTGAACAATACTCTAGAATGTTTAAACTAATAAAAATTGTTTAAAAAATTTTTATTTGTTTAAAGATCTGATTTTTCCATATGAGTCGAGAATGTAATGGATTTTCTAAACAAATTTCAATTTTTGTGAGTAATAATTTATTTTTAATACTACTGTTAATTGTTTAAAGAGCCTTAAATTGTTTGAACAATTTCATATTTTATAAATATTTGATTTTCGACATTTTTCTGCAGATGTGAAAATTTGTGGGTACTAATTTGTTTTTGAACGATACTCTAAAATGTTCAAACACATAAAGATTGTTTAAGCAGTTTCAATTTGTTTGAACATTATAGAATTTTGTTCAGAAATAAATTAGTACTTACAAACATTCACATCTGTAGAAAAATGACAAAAATTATATTTTCAGAAAATATGAAGTTGCTTAAGCAATTTAAGTTTGTTTAAAAAATTTAAGTTCCTTCAAACAATTGAGAGTAGTATTAAAAACAAATTATTACTCACAAAAATTAAAATTTGTCTAGAAAATCCATAACATTCTCGACTTATATGAATGAATCAAATATTTAAACAAATAAAAATTGTTTAAACATTCTAGGTCACTGTTCAGAAACAAATTAGTACCTACAAATATTCACATGTGCAGAAGAGTGGCGAAAATTTAATATTTAGGAAATATGACATTATTTAAACAATTTAAGTTTGTTTAAACAATGTAAGTTTCTTTAAGCAATTAAAAGTAGTACTAAAAACAAATTAGTATTCACAAAAATTGACATTCGTCTAGAAAATTCATTACATTCTCGACTAATATGAATAAATCAGATGTTCAAAGAAATAAAAATTGTTTAAACAATTTCAAACTGCTTAAAAAATTACTGTTTATTGTCAGATTACCGATTTGTGATGATTTATGGAAAAAAATGTCAAAAACAGTTAATAAACCTCAATATTAGATTAAATTCGTGTTTGGTGTTCATGAGGTATTCCTTGGGGACCCATATGAGTACCATAAAATAACTCAACTTCAAAATTTATGACTGATATTTATTCTTTGATGAATTCTGAACAACATATTGCAAGGCGAAATAATTTGCAAGATTTTATGGCTTTGAGATTTTAGATTAAGGAAAAACTGCTTTTCCTCCATAAGAAACATGTGTTAAACTTTATGGTGTTTGAGGCACGAGTTAATATTAACCGATTTGGCTAAAATTCGGAGGAGATCATTTTTTTTAGGTATTCGAACAAAACTAGGGGGTGAAAGTGAAAAAATTCTGAATTTTGTTTTCCACTACGTATGAATAAGGGCTACCCTAATCTGCATATATTATAATTAAGTAAATTATCTTAAACACAAAAATCATATTACTCTGGATTTCAACCATTTTTCTTGTGTATGGTAACAGTTGAGATATAAACCTGAAAAGTAGCTTTTACTCTACGATTGTTTAGATACGATAAGCTTGTTTGAAGAACAAACAGTTTTTGGCGCTGGGAAAAGAATTTTTCTTTCATTTATAAAGGCGATAAGTAGAAAACGGGTTCATTGATTGGTATGAAACTCGCAGAAAACTTGTTGAACATGTATTCAATCTTAAACATATAGTTGAAAAAATTTCACAAATTTTTAGCGACCATAAGGGGCGAAAAATGTCAATTTTTTACGAAACATTTTAAAAAATGATGATTTTTAGGGCTAATTTTCTTTGCCTTCAAAAAATTTTGAAGTTTTAATCATTTTTTCAGTACATTAGGTACTAAAGAAAATGGTCTGCTAGCAATATTATGTTACAAAAAACCATGGCGAATGAAAATTAACTATTACAATATCAATAATTTAAATTTTTAAACACAATCAATAATTTTCAACTGCCTATAGACGTCAAAAACTCAAATAAAAAATTTGTTTAAATTTTTGTTCTCCTAACTAATAGATGTCCTGAATGATAGTCCCAATGATTTTTGATTTATTTGCTGCTACAAAAAAAATGCATTTGA
Organism: Melikaiella ostensackeni; assembly: GCA_032362435.1. Taxonomy (NCBI): domain Eukaryota; kingdom Metazoa; phylum Arthropoda; class Insecta; order Hymenoptera; family Cynipidae; genus Melikaiella; species Melikaiella ostensackeni. The sequence continues at coordinate 3,442 of JAUMHM010011802.1, forward strand.
AATAAAAATCATTTTTCGACTTTTTTGCGGTTTTTACCTTAAACATCTTTGAGGCAGCATTTACAATCATCCGATCGAGTTCTTCTAGGGGTTAAGCTCCATTATTTGGTTTATACTCGTATATTGACAAAGTCGAAGAGCGTTTTCACTTTTCAAAAAAACCTTTTTTTGCACCACCTTAATAGGTATGATATTCTAAGATATTATATTCTTATACTTACGGAAAAATGTCAAGAATACAGCCAAGGTTAAGAACAGGGCAATAGCGAATTTCATTTTCTCTACAAATAGAGAAAACTGCTCATTGAAGAATTTTGTGAGCAACTGAATTTTCTGAAGTTTCATAAGAGTATATATACTCATTGCCATCTGATTTGGGGTCTTTCAAGTATTATACCTGTATAAGTTCTTCGGCGGGGGTGGGGGTCTTCTTAATTGCTCAATGTTTCCTACATTTACAAATATTGATTCATATCTTCCATCGGTTCTCGAAAAAATGTATGTTATTAAGATTTTGATAGTTTTCGTCTATGAAAGATAAGATTTCTATCTCATTAAATTTGGACAAACTATATCATAAAATATTCTCAGAGCCACGTAAATTTATAGATTGGTTTTTACTTCGATACATAATTAAGCTTTTGGGTTATATGGTGTGTAATTTTCATTACCTCGCTGTTTTTTTTCAATTCTAAATGCAACATCTGATTTTTGATAGTGATTTTTGACGATCGTGGCATTAACAATTTTGATTTTGTATGTTTAGGAGATTATACTTGACACCCCTCAGATGATGTACATCCAAATATAATAATAGACTTAATGATAATATTTTCGACTCGATTGAATGAATATTTTTCCATATAAAAAAATGTTTTTTGGACACTCTTACTTAATTATGAAAATTTCGAATGGATTTTTCGACATTTATAATATTCCGTCCTACAAAGAACGAAATCATTTCAGTAATTTTTTTCTTTAGCATATATGGCCTTGCTTGTGAAGCATATAATATCACGGTACACGTTATAAGTTATTTACATTGATCACAGTGTAATTTATCTAACTAATATTTTCCGTGGTTTAAAAGGATTCGAAAAGCAACCTTGTAAATTCACACTACGTCATATGGCTTGTAAAGTATAGATTTGTTATTTTAAGCTTATCGACACGCGCTGTCGTATTCGACCTTGAAGACATGCGCCGTACAAGATTTGGTTTAGGGAAGAGGAGGGTAAGTTGGCGTGGAGCTTAAATTGGCTCACCCTCATTTACAAAAAACTATAATAATTATGCTCACGAAAATAGTTCTTTTGATGAAAATCTTGCATAATATGTAATTAATAAAAAAAAGTGCAATCAGTTGATTTTTCAAAATATTTGAATTACAAATTTACTTATAGGATTTTTTTTTGGTAACTTTTAGTTATTTTCAGAGCAACTGAATTAAATCGATTATCTTCTAATTGGGAACATCATGATAATTTCAGCAACATCCGTAATTAGTTCATGAATTCTAGAATTAAAAAAAAGAAACAAATGCATTATTCGGGCATTTGTCGACGGGAAAATTTGTTTCTTTCATCGATTCGATAATTTTGGTACCGTGAAGAAGGAATTTGTGAACCGTTACTGGCATATAATACCAAATGTAGAGGGAAATGTAAAGCTTCACTGTTTTTCGGCAATACTGTTCAAACTTTGCAGTACCAATCATCTCTCCTGAAGTATTTGCTTGTGAAATCATGCTGAACTTATGAATCAAGTGTTCGCCAACATCAGTAATTTCAGAAGTCAATTCATGATCTCGGAAAAATTTTCTTGCAGTATTTCCCGTGTTTGGATTCCCCGAGCCATGGTTTGGAACATCTGCGATGAGTCCCATTCTATCGAAATTTTTTTTCTGAATTCTATTTTTTCCAATTTTTACCTGCATATCAATAAAATCACGGAGTAGTGAAAATTGGCTTCAAAACATGTTGGGTCCCCAGTAGGGGACCCATTGAAGAAAGCGAATGTTTCCGACGACAAATGCCCGAGTAAAGCATCTGTTTATTTAATTCGTTTACGATATTAACAAAAATCATCTTTGGAGAAATTTTCTCCATTATAATATTGTTTTCATCCAAATTTCTTGTAATATAACTAAAAAAAAAAACGTAAAATTAGTGAACATTATAGAAAACACACTTTCAACAAATAATTTGTTCACAAAAAATTTGTTCGTTCATTACATCATGACAAAATAATGTTATTCTATAAAGCGTACGCGATTGCAACAATTTTTCTATTATTCACGAGCACCGGGAACATCAAATAGAAAAAATGGCAATTTTTTTTGTCAGATTTGTTTACTTATAAATAAATTGAAAAACTAAATAAAAATTCGGGCACAGCAACTCTCCGGGAAATTCAATCAGCTTTTTTCAAAATTTGTTATGTCCGAATCGGTCAATATTTGTCGGCTGAATGTTATTTTGAATTAAAAAAGTGGTTTTTTTCCCACTGTGGATCGGCCAGTCGTCACATATTCAGGATTTCGCAAAAAGAAATTAAGATGAAGGGTTTTTTCGAAAATCATTTTATTAATTCAGAGTTTCGAAACTAAAAACAAGAATGGTAGGGTAGTTTTCTTGGTAGATTTTGCGTGAAAAAGTGAGTTAAAAAGTCTAATGCGAAAATTTCATCAAAATATTAGTTTTCGTTCTACCAAGGTCTAAAAAGTCACTTTTTAATGCTTATGACTCCGTAAGTACACTCGAGCCCCCATAAAAGCCCGTCCGGTTTACGCCTTCCTAGAACTGATGGCCGACTGCTAGCCCACGCAGTTTCTCAGCGGTCGGGGCGAGAGATGGTATTCAACCAAACGTGAAATACCAGCAGCGTATAGATAAAGGCGCAGTGCGCGTGTACTCAGGTTCGAACTCACGTTCGGAGATGGCGTAATATTAGGAAATGGTTCACACGTCCCTGACTGTGTACGTTCCGAGGGTTCCGGTTTAGGCCCAAGGCCAGTGCGAAGAAACTCCCGAAACTGGTCTTATATCGAGGTTTGAGTGTAATCAGTTTAGACAAATCTTATATTGGACTTTTTCACTCACTTTTTCACGCAGAATGACCAAGCGTATTTGAAATGTTCGAGCTTATCAAAATTTTTTTTCGAAAAATTGAAATTTCTTTTTTTTAACAAAATAATTTGTTGAAATTTTTAGCTAAAAATACTTTTGCATCATTAAGGATCAATAATTGCGCCAAAAATTGAGTTTAAATTTTTATGCAGGAGCAGAGGTCATATACGACCACGGGGAAAATCAATGATATTTTTTGATTTAAATAAAACTTTAGGTGGGTGATAAGGGTACCAGTGCACAACTTTTTTTGCGACGACTCCTAGTATACAGGATACACACGTGATGCAAAATGCAATTTTCATTTATTTTAAATAATATTTTTTACGATTGAAACAAAAATTATGTGTTTTGTCAGAAAACACTCAGAAGCAAATTTGTTCATCTTTTTGTGACTAACTATTTTACATTTAAACATTTTCCCCATATTCCGCATAATTTGGCCGGAAAATGAAATTTTTAATTTTTTAAAAAGCATTTTCGATGGATAAAAGCAGAACCAGTGGTAAAAAATGACTGGTTATCGAACTCCCTCTTTTTTTCGGCTCTAAAAAAGTGTGCCAAGGCAAAATTCAATCTAATAATTTTTTCGGAAGTTGTCATGCCTACAAGCTACAGACAGATAAACAAAAACCATTGTAAAAACCATTTTTTCTGACTCAGAGAATCTCAAATCGTTGAGATTGGATGAAAATTGACGATGTCAAATTTTACATAGAACCTTCTCATTTAGGATGATAATACAAAAAAATTGACAAGTCTGAAGATTCAATAAAAGGAAGGCAGCAAGTTTCGAAAAGAAATTATTTTGGTATTTTTTGAAATTATTGTTTTTAAATGGCTTTGATAATCGTTTTAACTTTAATTGAAATGATTTTTTAACAGATTTGCTTGGATTGCAGCTTTCAGTCAAGAGATAGGTAAAAAGTGCATAGAACTCGATAAACTGCTTTTCAGTTTTGAACAAAACTTTATATATATTTTTGAAAGAAATTGTTATGAACAATGATTATTTGTCATGCCTACATTCTTTGGAAAAATCTGCAACAATTTGGGTATAACCGTTTGGGAAGGAGAATAACAATTATTTCCTTCTCAAATATATAAATAAATTTTTTAACCAATTAAAAAATCAGATCATTTTTAATTAAAAATCATTCTCCTTCCTCTATGGTTATAAGCAAATTTTATGATTTTTTTTCGACAAGTGTAAGTATGAAGAAAAATTATGGTTTATAACAATTTGTTTTTAAAAATGTTAACATTATTGTGTAAATCTAAAAAGTTGTTTTCCCTGAAGAATAACTATCCCTATTGACTATTCTATTGTTGACAAAAAAATTCCAGTTGATCAATATTTTGATAAAATATCCAAATATTACTGTTTTTCGGTAGCCGGGGCTTCCAAACACTCTTTTTGAATAACTTTTTTTGGTCCTCAAGTAACTTGCTTTTCTCCCTATTGAATATGATTATTCTTCGAATATCTGCTTTGGAAGTGTTAGTAAAAGCACTAACATTAGAATTAACATTTATATTGCTATTTACATCGATATCTTCTAGATTATTAATAAAAAGGCTTCAGTGGTTGATACTGCCCGACATTTGATACAAAATATTTTGCAAAAATAGTGATAATTATTTACTCTTATTTGTAATCAAGGTTGATAAATGGATTTTCAACTATAAAAAAATCTTCGTAAGTAAAAAATTAATCATTTTAGCACGCATTATGAATAATTTGAATGATTATTGTCGAGTTTTATCCTAAAATAGCAGTGTAGCGTGATCAGAAAAAAAAACTTGTTGTGTACAGACTTTGAAGTGATATTTGAAATCCTTTACTCTCAAATATTAAACCCTCCTTTTGATCATCATCTTCATCAACGGAGTATAAGTGATATCTGAGATTCTCAAATATAAAAAATATGGGAATTTTTCCTGTTGCTTTTTTAGTCATTATAAAAATTTAGGACCAGATAAACGTTCCTTAGTGCTTTTCATTTAGTTTCCCAAATTTTCAACTCGATTACTTATTTCTTGTGAATGTAAATTAAACGAAAAAAAAGTTTTACACGTATATTTAGAGAATTTTTCATGTCACTCAGAAGGTCTACAAACAAAAATTATCAAAGTTTCAACAAACAATTTTTACGAAAAACTACAGCGTTCTAATAAAATGACATTTTTATATAAAATTTTAAAAAATTATAGATTATGTAATAGTTAGGCTAGAGAAATTAAAATTCGCCTAAATTTGAAGGTTTTCATTGAAAAATTAGAAAGTTCAAATATTTTTTATAAAATAAAATTAAAATTTTTTAACGAAATTATGAAAATTCACAACAAGAACATCCAATCTCAATTTTTCATAGTATTTTGCGAAAATTGCGAACTTTCACAAGGCCTTACGAATATACTTAGGATTTTCTATGAAAAAATAGGAGAATGTACAACGCCAGAATCCAGTCTTAGCTCTTCATAGATTATTTAAAAAAATAACGAATCTTTACAAAGCGTTATGAATAATTATGATTTTCTGTACAAAATTACGAAAATTCACGCCCCCAAAATGTATTCGTAGTTTTTCATATTCTTTAAGAAGTGAATTATGACTTTTTATAAACGCGTATGAATAATTGCGATTCTTTTTTAAAAAAATCGGAGATTAACGATTCCATTATGAATTATTGTAGTTTCTTGTATCTTTTAAAGAGGACTAACGAATTTCTACAATCGTTTATAAACAAATACAATTTTCTATACAAAAAAATTAGAAAATTCTAGCACCTCAAAACGCAATTATAGTATTTCATAAACTAAACATAAAGAAAAAAAACGTATAAATAAGTATGCTTAATTTTTTTAGGGGAAAAACATGATAAGATGATTACTGCGCTCTTTACATATTCACGTAGAAAGTAAAATAATTTTAAAAATACGAAAACAATATTCAATAAAATGCATTTTGCAAAGTCGGCCATAATTGGTTCATTGCAATAAAAGTGTAGGGTGTAATAAATATTGAACATTTTGATTTATATAGTAGAGACATTTTAATATTTAAGCCACGCGCTTTTAGTTTTAGTAACGATATTATTATTATATTATTGCCAGCCCCCATTCCAGAGGAAATTATTTTGTTTTTAGAACATTTTAATGAAAGCTTCTTCAAAAATTATTAATTTAAATTATATACTTTATTTTTTGCTTTTCATTCTTTCGATGATTTTTCATCCTGCCAATTTCTGCTAAAGCATCGTTATTGCTTGTAAAGAATTTAATATCACGATACACGTCATCAATATTTACATCGTTAACAGTATAATTTATTTTGAGATTTCCTTTCGCTTTTGAAAGCAGGCAAAAAACAACATCGTTATGTCATACCACGTATCGCATAAAATGTTTATTTACCTTTCAAAATCATAAATTATTCGTCACGTATATCATAAAAAAATTAATATAAAGATTTAGGAATTCAGGTTTTCCACAATTTTTCTGAAACGTCAATTTTTTCGAAATCTAACTGTATCACACTCTGGTTAAATCCAGCTCCAAGATATCTCGCAAATAATTTTTGTATTTCTTGTGAATATTCAAAATCTGATTTTTGAATGTTTTTTGGAAATTGTTTACTCTGATGACTTTTCTGAATTTTGGAGTATACGAGTATAGTTCGAAACCCTTTGCAAAATCTTCTTTCTAGTCCGAAAGTAAAATGTCAGACGAGGAAGACCAAAAAACATTCGTATTATGTAATTACCGATAATTAGCCACTATGATAATAAGAATAAAGTCAACACGCACCCCTTTCAAGTTAAATGTTGGTTTCTATTACACAGGAGAGAATCCAGCTATGGCGAACAGGGCGAATTGGTGCGTGATTACTACTGCTAAATCCATCGTCAGTACAGCGAGGATGCTGAATATTATGATGTTAATAATATCGAACTCTTCGTTAAAGCATATAAGATACTCAGCGTACCAACGTTTATGATACTTAATTTCAATAAATTCAATTTTTGTCAATTACAATGTGTTTTAAATCATTTTTATAGGTACCCGGTTTCACTCTAACAGCTGGGCAGAACCGGGTATTTCGCGTTTTTCTTACATTTTTAAAAATATGACATAAAATTTTCTTTAGAGATCTGACTTCAGTTTCTTGTGGTTAAAGACTCACAGAAGATTACTCATTGTAAATAAAGCATTCTAACTTTTCGCTTTTTCACACACGCCCGCCAAAGACAAAGTACCCGGTTTTACAATACTCCCCCTTATATTCGATTAGACCTAAACTTCGTCAAACTGTAGTCCTATATATTGAATCGTAGTTTTTTGTAGGGAAAAATGTTTGTCATTCGATCATTTCGGTGAAAATTTGTGCAAATGACAAAATTTGGTGAGTAGTTTAATTATTTCGTCTGGTTAAATTTTCAGTACAATTATTAATATAATTTCTTCTGAACGTGAGTAATTTCACAGGCTTCTATAAGCATGATTCAAGCAGTAGTTAAAAAATTAGGATGTCAGAAAACCCCAAAAATAAAAATATTATGCCTTTAAAAACCGAATTTTATGAGCACAATTCATTAAAATTTTATTTTTGCTCGAAATTATATCTGTATTTTTTCAACACGCATAAGAACTTTACTCCTCACTCGATTTTCATTTTGAATACCTGCATTCACTCATCTCACGCAACTCAAAAAAAATAGGAATTTTTATTTTCAGTTTCAATACCCAAAAATGAACGTCTCATGGTTGCGCGAATGCAACTAAATCCAAACCAAGTCAACATATTCAAGAGAAATTGAAGTGCACTGTACATTAAATTAATTCTAAATTCAACGGAACTCCCAACTAAATAACATTAAAATCAAGCTGGAATCAATTTAATTCAAGATAAATCAAACTTCCATTTAATATCAAAAACAATGAAAAGAAAGACAAGGGAAACTTCTGAATACCCTTCTTTCTTTTTTTCTCCAATCTTCAATTTCTCTTCATCAGTTCATTCAATAAAAATTCAGAAAATTTATGGAAATTTTGATCTACAAATATATCCATTTACATCATTATAACAATCATAAAATGAAATTAGTTAAAAATGAGGTGAAAAAAGCCAAAATGCTTTTCGATTTTTTCAAAATATGAGTCAAATAATCAAGTTCGACCCCTAGAAGAACTCGATCGGATGATTCTGAGTACTGCCTCGAAAATGTTCAACCTGAAAACGGTAAAAGTCGAAAAATGATCATCTTCGAATGCACGTCTTTTATTTTTAGCAACGAATGAATCAAAAATTATTGAGACCATCATTTAGGAAATCTATCAGAGTTCTATGAAAAATTTTTTTCTCAAATTTGTTTGAGTATGTTTGAGTATATAATCGAAATCTATCTGTAAACACCTCTGAGTGATTTTTTCATTATTTTGAAAAACCAATTGCTTAAACAAATAACTTGTTTTCAACATTTTAATAACTTTTTACAACAGTTGCCAAACTTATGCAAACATACGACGCTATAACAGACTTGTTAGCAACAAAAGTGTCTCCTCTGAACTTTCAAAGTAACAAAACGATGTTGTTAAGAATTTTTCTACTTCAATCAACATAAGCGTAAATGTGCGACGCCTTATATGTGGATTTCAGAAATCTGCAAAAAATTGAAAGCAAACTATATGTAACAATTGCTATTTCAACGAAGCTCTTTCTACACTATATGCAACTGATAAGTTAATGGCATGCTTGTATTCCTACAAACAATACATGCAAATCTGTACTTCTCATTGCAGCCAGAATGTTTACAATCAGCATAATCAGCGAATGTTTTAACGGGGCAAATGTTTAAAAAAATATTTTTCCTAGTACCAAAAGCAGTATCTAAAAATTTGTAAAGTTATAGTTTTAATACTATTTTTTAGATTTATATCATCAACTTTTGTTGACACCTCATTATCGTAAAGTGAATAACTGTGACAATACAGAAGGAAAATGACTTGCAAACCAGAGTCGTATGATTTTTGTGTTCAAGATAATTTACTTAATTTCTCAATAATGAAATATGTTAAATATTTGAAAACATTTTTATATTACTAAATACTTTTCGAATCATAACGAAGAAAACATCATATACTCACCACAATTTTATAAAAATCACTGTTATATACATAAAGGTTTGATTTATAATTATCATTAATAACCTTAGCATTATTCTAAAAGTGCAAACACCAAGAATATTTTTCTTGATTTTGTATCGGGGTTATCTTGCAACTATTTTCCGAAAAAAAAAATTTTGTCAGGGCCGTTTTTGAAAAAATTCATTCTAATTCAAAAAAATTTCAATTTCCAGTTTTCCCCCAAAACGAAGCGAGATATAAAAAAAGTCGAGATAAAAAAATTAGAACAAAGGAAGTTTGATTTAAGTAATCTGAGGATTTTTTTTCTTCAACGAAAATCGTATTGTTCATTTCTGTTTATGATTAAAAAAGTTTTTTTTTTAGCGAAATGCATTATCATTTCGGATTTAACCCTTTCAGACCCAATGTACATTCCAATGAACATAGTTTTTGAAGACTCAGAAAAATTTTTTGGCGAGTTGAAACGATTCGTAAGCTGTTTGATTATTTGAGGGGATGCAATATTTATTGGAAAATATCATAAGAAGGTCGATAATTCTAATATTGTTGGTAGTTTTAGACAAAGAGTATAAAAAAAGCCAAAAATAAATCGAGTCTGAAAGGGTTAGAAAATCTTTAATCGTATAGTTATCATTAACTGGTCAGATAATAACCGTATGATTTGAGAATTTTTAAATCAGGAATAATTAAAAAATTAGTAAAAGTAGGCGACATTCGCATACAAAAAAAAGAGTTTCGTAGCTCTCCCCCCACTTTCCCTCACTACCCCTTCTTCACCATATTTCCCGAAATCTGCCGAGATTCAGCTGTGATTTCACCCCAGCCCCAGTTACCCAGCTTGTTATTACCCCGTTTAACCAATTACCTGCAACGTTTATACTCCTAGTTTCTTCTGTAGACGGACACCAGACCACAAGTCAATTTTTTCCCGGAGCTACGAAATTCTAAAAATTGGTAAAAATTGGTAAAAAATAATTTTTTCCAAAAACGGTCCCAGCAAGGATTTTTTTTCATCGGAAAATAGTTTCAGGATAACTTAGATACAAAATTAACAAAAATAAATTCCTTTTCCTTACACTTTTGGGTTTAAGTCATTCCAACGAACTTTGAGGTACTTTTATTGCAATATGCATATAAGAAAATTAAGTGAATTATCTTAAACAAAAAATCGTATGACTCTGGTTTTCAACTATTTTCCTCGCGTATTGTCATAGTCGAAATTTAAACCTGACAAAATAGTTTTTACTGCACAAACTTCAAGACACGATAAGCTTGTTTGAAGAAAAATAGCTTTTGGAACTCGGAAATGCATTTTTTTCTAAAACAATTTTACGAATTTTTTACAACCTGTAAAGGGGCAAAAAATATTAATTTATTTGTAAAAATATAGAGAAATGACGATTTTCTGGGTTAATTTTCTCTGCGTTGTGACGTTGCAAATTTTTTAACGCACAAGAGTCAATCTTAAATATAAAATAAATGAACCTCTGGTACTTCGACGACCGCACGATGCTCCACGGCTCGATTCGTTAACATTTTTATAACTTAATTTTAGGCAGATTCGTTTCGATTTTCATTTTCATTGTATGTACCGCTTTGGAATTAACATCGTCGATGGAAAACGAGGGACATCGAGGATTGAAGAACTTCAGAACATTGAACTGTGACCACTACTTCCAGATGAGTGGAGGCAGAATTCAAATAGTCGCGTTATCACCCGCCATCTTTCATTTCTGCCAACCTAACATCCCTAACCTCTGCAGGTCAATCATTGTTGAGATGCCGAGGGCCTGAATTGTTCTCAACAAGCTACGAGGTTCAACAGATTCCTCTACCTGGCGTAGAACTCTACAAGGACACTGGATGTGAGAAGATTTCGTCGTCGATACCCGCTATACGTGAGGTAGCTCTACAGCCCAGGCCCGTCGTAATACGTGTTTTACCGCATTTTTAGTATAGCAAGATTCTTGTCAATAGTTACCGGTGAGCTTATTAATCAATATTTGATATAAATCTCCCATTCTGATAGAAATTTCCAGGGTTGTGTCCAATGAGAACCGCGTATTGAGTTCGAGGAGAATACCGACCTAATGACCGGAATCTCTGTTCGAGGCTCGCTCTCTTTTTCGCTGCGGACTCCGAAGTGAACAGTACGATTCATAATCGCTCTCAAGAGTTGCAATGGAAAAAGAAGTTGGACACAATCCTGAACCTCTTACTGAGAATGATCGACGTCTCACCCAGAGGACCTTTTCCTGAGGAAGACGAGCTCCAATAATTTGTTAGGTGAATCAGCCCGGTGTGTGTCTCCCTAATTTTTTTTGGTTAGTGTAAAGTCTCCAGCCCATCTTCTTTTGATTTGCACCTAGAGGAAATCGAAAATAATTTTTGTCGTTGACCAAGAAAGTCCCGAAATTTCCGTTGACCAAAAAAGTTCTGAAATTTCGTTTGTTGCTGACAAAGAAAGTCTCTTAAAATTTCTGTTAACCAAGAAAGTCCTGAAATTCAATTTAATTTTCTTTGGCCAAGAAAGTCATAAAATTAAAACATTTTGTAGCTGACCAAGAAAGTCGAAGTTCCATTCTTCCTAGGAAACTGAAAAATCATATTTCGGCCAAGAAAGCTGAAATTCTAATATATAAATAAATTCACACGAGGCTGAGAGATTTTCCACGACTATTCACTTTTATAAATATCATGATTATTTGAAATTCGTTGTTTTGAACTGCTTTTATGAACTTCTATATGAATTACTGTCTCTTTAATTACAATATTTATAATACCCTTTGTCTTGTTGCACCCCAAAAATTGAGTCCCGAATAATTCGTTTTCCCTGATATTATTACAACCCAAATTAAATGAGTCATCCCTTATTTCCTTGAATAGTTGTGGACCCCCATCCCCACTTACTTTTATGAAACCAATTATCCGCCCCAACCCTAACCCCAATTCCCGAGCACGTGGAATATCGAGAAAAGAAATGATTTTAGTTAATTTAATAAATCTTAAGATTCGTGAATTCACGGCGTTATTAAAAATGTATAAAATCTAAGAAAGAATTTTATGTATTATTTTTTTTTAAGAAATTCAGAATTGTTATTCGAGATTGAAAATTTGTTTCGAAAAAATAATGTGAAAAAAATAGGCCTTCGTTTGAATTGAATAAATCAGATTTGTTAATGGTTATTTTGACTAAACGAGTTATTATCCGTAATGTTAAGAAACCTTTTTCCTTTGCGAACCATCCCCCCTACCGTTTTTGTAAGCCATTGAGCTAGCCAGATTAAGAGATAAATTCGTACCGGTACGTCGTAACAACGCTATTTTTATTTTGTTGAGATAACTTCAGAATTTGAAATTAAGGATTCTAATAATTTTTCGTTTCAATTGAGATTTTGCTCAATTCATCGTAAGTTTGTTGTTTCTGAACCAAGAAAGGTCTGGCGCCCGACATAATTTGTTGTGTAAAATTAAATCCGAGGTTATGGTGCCGAAGATATATTATTCTTTTTGTTCTTACGAAAACGGAACAATATTATAGAGGTTCAATAATTTTGAAATTTTAATAATTTTTTTTATTACTTTAGCAACCGAGGAAAATGGCCTGTTTGCAATATTACGCTAAAAAAAATCATGCCGAATGGAAATCTCTAACTGAATCGAAAAAGCAATAATTTTCAATTGCCTATAGACGTCAAAAACTCGAATAAAAAATTAATTAAAATTTTTTTCTTATAACTTTAACAGACACCCTGAATGATGGTTGCAATAATTTTTTATCCATTTTTCGCTAGGAATAAAACAATTTATTCAAAAATGAAGATCATTATTAGAATTTTTCGCCGTTCTCACTTAAACATGTTTGAGGCAGCACTTAGAATCATTCGATAGAATTCTTCTAGGGGTCGAACTTCATTATTTGACTTATATTTTAAAAGGTCTAGAAGCGTTTCCACTTTCTATGAAAAGTCTTCTTTCGGACCACCCACAGTGGGCTGAGAGACACCGAAAACTGGCAAAAACTCAAGATTTCGTCGGAATTGTATAAAACTCGGTATAAGAGGGTTTTTAAAGTCGCTGTTTTCAATTTTGACGTCAAAAGTTGAAAATCCAAAGGACGAATCCAATATTGCGGTCGGAATTCGCAAATTTTTACAGATTTGCCGAAAACTTGGTACAAGGGGGTTTTTGAGGTCGCTAACTTCGACTTTGATGTCAAAGTTACAAATTCGAAATGGCGGATGCAATATGGTAGCTGACATTTCTAAACTTTTACTGATTCGCCAAAAACTTGGTACAAGTGGGTTTTGAGGTTGCTAGTTTTGACTTTGATGTCAAAAGCTATGAATTGAAAATGACAGATCCAATATGGCGACCAAAATTTCCAACTTTTCACATAATTGCCTAAAACTTGGTAGAAAAGGGGTTTTTAGTGTCGCTGATTTAGCATTTGTCGTTAAAAGTTATTATTTCAAAAATTGTAGGACCCAGAATCTACTACGTGTAGGTTGCAGTGCTATTTTAGGGTGCAAATTTCAGGGTGCATGATTAATGTGATTCCTTTAGCGTCTCACAATTCAGGGTGCTTTTTGGAATGAGTCCACTGGCCTCTTATCAATGATCTGCTTGCTCGTCAAACTCTTCTTCGCCGGTCAAATGTAATTCGTCTAAGGACATATATTATACGATACGACATTTATTATTGATGTTCAATAAATATATTCAAAATATGAAATGAAATGAACAGACTCAGTATCAATAACTGTTATAACTTTTACAAAATCCGTTTTCAGCACTAAATTCTGATATAT
>JAUMHM010011837.1:0-17519 GCA_032362435.1 Melikaiella ostensackeni
ACGGAAATGAGCGCACCTCACCGAAGTCTCTCAATAATTACCTACTTCAAGGAAAAGTTATATTTAATATGATCCATTTAGAAAATTTGAAGTATATTTCAAATATCTGTTATATTTCGGAAAAAATTGTTAACAAAAAAAAATTTCTCCTAAGGAAGGAAAATAATGAAGTAGTGTTGCAGAATAAAGCTGCAATTTTCAGGTTGGTGGTGGTAAAAGGAAATAAAAGCCCGGGGCAAGGTCGCAAGCATCTGGGGTTGAAAATAGTTTTCAAGACGATATGTAAGAAGTAGATGGTGAGGTAGTATATTATGAGGATTGACGATAAGAAAACATGTAATGGTTCTGTAAAGACTTTTAAGCCCGTAAAAGGGAGAGAGAGAGAGAGAGAGTGAACAAATCAAGAAAACAGAAGAAGAGGAGAATCGTTTGAAAGAATTGGTTACGTGGCGGTCTAGTACAGGTCTTTAATTATTGACTAAAACACACTTATTTACTGCCTGAGTCCGGAGTTTGCCGTCAACTGAAGACTTATTTGAACGCTGATAAGCAAATTTGATAATCTATTGCATAAGACCTTGTAAGACTTATCAGCTATTCATATTTTTCCAAGGTAACGAAAGAGCTGACACAAGTGATCATACTCTATCATACGTAGAAATGGCGTCGTGTAAGCTGATATTCGCTTTCATATTTTTTATAAAATTGTTCATCAATGTGGCTCCAGTATCATCTAGCGGGACTGGCACTTCTATACCAGAAACATTTCCCGAAGTGAGACTTCCTGTGCCATCAGTTCCTCCACCCCCTGAAGCTATCCACCGTTTTGGATACAGAGTTAGAGGCGACGAACCTGTTGCACTCGCTGTCCATCAAGCAAACTTAAATTTACCAGCCGATCCAGCTGGCGGTGTCCGTTTCCACATCGAGACTTTTGAAGCCCCGTTTTCATATATAATTACTCAAATTGAACTCAGGAGTTATATATCAGATGGTTGTTATAAAGACGAACGTCTCCAGGAAGTTGAACGTTCTCCAAGGTGTGTTCGAATAAAGTTTTTGAGTAAGCCGGGTTTTGGTCTCCAGTTCTACGTAAAGATGTGGGGTCGTCAAGTTCGAGTTCCAGTTCCAGTTCGAGGTAAACACTAGTCTGAACTGCTGTTGCTGTGCAATTTATATTTATGTGTATCATTGTATGTGAGTATGAATCTGACACTCAATAATATTCAATTGTAATCAAACAACCTGACGACAATGTGAATAAATCTAATTTCCAACAAAGTTTGCCATGGAGTAATATTATTTTATTTCTTTTATCTAATTTTATTAAAAATTCCTGAAAATACTGTTATGTCTGCGGTAAAACTTACATTGAAGTGAAAATTGTGAACGCTTTCTATATAAACGTATTTATCGGCAAGCCATCGCATCTGGGAGGATACTAGCTCTTATTAAAAGTCGCAGAAAAAATCTCCATCAGGTAATTACACTACCGACGGATAGTATCGGACCGTGGTTCGAGGATGCGATGATGTATTTCAAATTTAACAATCTTGCCCAAAAAGCTATTAACTCACTAAATTGTAAAGATTTTTTCAATGCTTAATGGCTCAATCGAAAGGTAAGATCCTAAAGATCACTTCTTAAAAATATCAAATTGTTCAATTTATTTTCTTAGCTCCTGCCAAAAGTTGAAGTTGGAGTACAAAATTGCTTTAAAATGGAAATTTTATTTTTGTCTTTCTAAAGTGATCATTCATTACCCACAATGCTAAATTACTTTACTTGAGTTTCAATTAATATATAATGAGTTTTCTAGCGATTCAGGAAAAAATATTTTTATCTTTATTCTCGACGGCACTATCACCTTTCAAAGTCAAGAAAAATTTTTAATATGGCAGCCGGTTAGTGGTCCGATGCTATCCGTCGGTAGTGCCCATCGTATTTTGAAGTTAATGAAGAAAGAATTCCTATCATTTGATTAGAAAAGTTCTTGTTTTCTGGTCCATGCGGCTAAATTTATTATTAAAATAATGAATATCGACCGATTCATTCGGTCATTATGGCAGACAAGCACACTGTTGGTAAAGAGGAGACTTGCGTGATTCGTAATTTGCTTTATGTAGTACGCTTCATCTCTGTCGTAGGCTGCGCCAGAGGTGCTCTTTTTATTTTGAAATTCGAATGATATTTGAAATTCGAATGAGTCAATTTCGAGCACAAATTCTTTTGAATTCGTGGTGTCAAGACCGTCCAGACTCTCAAGTTCGAAACCATGGAGAATAGCTTAGAATAGCCATAAAGCATAAACCCATAAACTAATGAAGCATGGACCTAGGAATGTCCTTGCCA
This sequence comes from Melikaiella ostensackeni, assembly GCA_032362435.1. NCBI lineage: Eukaryota > Metazoa > Arthropoda > Insecta > Hymenoptera > Cynipidae > Melikaiella > Melikaiella ostensackeni. The sequence continues at coordinate 2,353 of JAUMHM010011837.1, forward strand.
TAAGGAGACCAAAATCCTGTATAATTGACTGCGCCAAAAACAAGCACGTTTTTGTGGTCTGAGATTTTTTGTGTAAAATATAAACACTTTAAATAAGATCCCTGCTCTTGCTGTAGTTGAAAGTCAAATGGTGAAGTGTCTGAATTTTTAGGTCCTCAAAACAAACAAGTTTACAGATTACACACCAATAAACATAGAGCCCTGCTTTGGGAGAAAAAATCATTTGAAAAGTCGAGTTTCTTTGCATCCTTTCATTTAACGTCAAGGTGACAACAAAATCTATTTTTATCCCCTATCAAGAATCAAAGATTCAACAAAATTTATAATATCACCTGCAAATTCTGCAGAAGAGTGAAGTCTTACGGGGCTATAAAATAAAATCGAATGATGTTTAAAAAGATCAAGTTGAACTATCATGCCATATAAATAATAAAGAATGTTTGTGAAATCTTTGACGGAAGTTCACAATGACAGTAAGTGACAGTTTTCGGGCTGACATGAGGATCCTAATCGATCCTAACCGCAAAAAGCTAGGTTGCGAGAATGGAATGCTGTTCACGGTTTCTACAGCACGGTCGGTAATACTTCAAATTTAGTTCTTCATTAATTTTTTCTTCAAGTGCAAATAATTATGACTATAAAAACGTTCCTTGGTGCCGTTAATGTCATTTCCGAAAATTTCAACTGAATATCTCATTTCGTGTGGATATAAGTTGTTTGAAAGAAAAATTGTGACATTGCTTCAGTTTCAATTTCTTCGAGAAAATTCTTTTACAAATTTCCAGCCAAATGATGTATACAAACGTAAGTTACTGCGCGTATCGTAGCAACAATGTCACAACCGTGGCAATCTGGTCACAACCGTTGCAACAAAATTCAGAGACTTTTATTTCCAGAACAGAGATTTATACTTGTATCTTATCGACTTTCAGAGTGTATTTATGAAGTATAAGCACACAAGAAAACGACAAAAAACATGCAAAAATCGGACATTGTTTTTCCCGAATTTCAGACTCGTAGAACTGAGAGTTTGCGGAGAAACACCCATGTAAGTATGAGCAGGAATCATGGTTGCATTCGTTAGAGAGTTGTACAGGCGACGAAGGGGAAGGGGAAAGTACGGAAGAAGGAATAAAGTGGATTTTGGACGGGAATTGTCAGCACGAGGAATGGATGAAGAAACTGGAAGAGTTGAGAGAGAGAGAGCTGGTTGCACGGGGCAAGGAATATCTAAAAAATGTCTCCTATAGAAGGAAAATAATGAAGTATCGTTGCGGAATAGAACTGCAATTTTCAGATTGGCGGTGATAAGACGAAGCATGTCGATAAGAAAACATGTAACGGTTCTGCAAAAACTCTCAACCCCGTGAAAGGAAGACAGGATGAACGAATCGAATGAAAGAGAAAAGGGAGAAGGAAAGTAGGATTCTTTAAAAGAATTGGTTACGTGGCGGTCTGGTACAGGTCTTTAATTATTGACTAAAACACACTTATATAATGCCTAAGCCCGGAGTTCGCCGTCAACTGAAGAGTCATTTAAATGCTGATAAGCAAATTTGATAATTCATTGTATAAGACCTTGGAAGACTTATCAGCTATCTATATTTGTTCTATAATAACGAAAGAGCTTGGATGAAACACAAGTGATCATACTCTGACATACGTAAGAATGGCGTCGTGTCAACTGATCTTCTCTCTTATATTGGCTGTAAAATTGTTAATCAATGTGGTTCCATTATCAGCTATCAGACCTATCACACCTGCACCATTAACATCTATCAGAGTTGAACCATCAGTTCCTTATGCCCAGCCCTTTATCTACCGTTTCGGGAGAAGAGTTCCAGGCGACCGACCTATTCCACTCACACGCCGCCAATCAGTCTTAATTGTACGACGCGATCCACGAGGTGGTGTCCGTGAACACACGGAGATTTACGAAACTCTGTTTGGAGAAAGAATTACTCAAATTGAATTTCAAAGATTTTTATCAAATGATGGTGTAGGTGAACGTCTCCATGAAATCGGTTATGGTGAAAATCACAAGAGTGTTGCTATAAGGTTTTGGAGTGCGCCTGGTCGTGGAATCGAGTTTCACGTAAGGTTGTATGGTATTTAAGTTGAACTCCAGTCTGAACTGCTGTTAATGTGTAATTCATATTTAAATGTATCAAAGTATGTAAATGTGAATCCGACACTAATATTCAATTTTAATCAAACACCCTAACGACAATGTGAATAAAACCAGTTTTCAACAAAGTTACCCAAATAGTGACATCATTTTATTCCATTTATCTTATTTGATTACGAATTCCTGAGAATACTGTTATGTCTCCGGCAAAGTTTACATTACAGCAAAAATTGTGAGCGTTTTCTGTATAAATATATTTATCGGCAAGCCGTCGCATCTAGGATGATAATAGTGTTGATTAAAAGCCGCAGAAAAATATTTAACATCAGATGTTACACTACCGACGAATAGTATCGGACAACCAACTATCTGAACTGTTAAAAATTAGCCTCGACTTTGAAAGGTGATAGCGCCGGCCAGAATATGGATACAAATATTCTTCAAAAACCGTTAGAAAGCTTATGAAATTTTGCATAAAGTCAGCTCTAATTGAAGTAGTTCGACATTGCGGGTATTGATTCATCACGTGAGAAAGACAAAAATGAAATTCCGATTTCTAAGGAATTTTGTTTATCAACTTTAACTCTTGGCATCAGGTTCATGAAATAAAAATTTTTTTGTGCACGCATGCGAGATTTAAAATACACTACCGCACCGTGGATCGAAGATGCGGTAATGTATTTTATATTTAGCATGCTCGCCCAAAAAGTTATTATTTCATGAAACAGTAAAGATTTTTTAATGCTTAATGGTTTAAATGGAAGGTAAGATCCCAAAGATCATTTTCCTGAAATAAAAAATCGATAAATTCATTTTCTTCGCAGTAAAAATGTTCGAAACTTTTACTTACTAAATATTATATTGAAATTTTAAATCTTAGAGTGATGACTTAAGTGCGCTAGGTGTTGCACCAAGTCATTAAAATAACATTCTACAGGAAGTCTCGTAGGAATTGATGTCCAGGGTGACCAAAGGTTACTCCAAATTTAGTTTAGATGATCTCCATGCATCAGGTATCGTAACAGGTGTTTAAAATAAAATTGTACAAGAAGCCTCTTAACAAATGATTAACTAGGATCACTCAAATTGTTTCCAAATTTAGTCCAGATAATTCCCGTACATCAGGTGTCGCACCTGGTGTTTAAAATGAAATTCTACAGGAAGTCTTTGATATGAAATTCTATAAGAAGTTTCCTAGGAATTGACATCCAGGGTCATCATTGTCGATCCCATATTCAGTCTAGTTGTTTCCTGTGCATCAGTTGTCACACCAGGTTCTTAGAATCAAAATCTGCAAGAAGTTTCGCAAGAATTGAAATCTAGAATTACTAACGTCAACTTTGAGTTCAGTTCATATGGTCCTCGTGTGTGGGTTGTTGTACGAGGTCATTGAAATGAAAATCTTCAGGAAGTCTTTTGGGAATTGATGACTAAGGTAAACCTTGATCCTGAATGTTGTGGTGATCGTTTTCGTGTATCAGTTATATAGCCTCAGTTGCCTAATAGAATGAAAAACAGGAAGGCTCATGGTAATTAATGTTCACAGGTAGATTTTCCGAAGAATTGATGTCGAGGATTGCCAATGTTGGCTTTTAACACAATCGTGATGATCCTTGAGCATCTGAACAATACTTGATTTCCAGGGGGATGATCAAAACTGCTTTTGGGGTTGATACTGGTAATTCGGGAATATTGCTAGGAGACCTCTTGTTTTATTCCTTGTGCGCTAAGTGTTTTTTCTTTAGTAATTTTGTGAAGAATCTTAAATAACCATTTTGAGTATATTGGGTTTAAGTTCCAACCTCAAACTTCAATGTTTGCACTTTATTAAACAAAGATTAGAAATAGAAGCTTTTCGAAACATAGTGGTGCTCCTATTTAGAGTAAAATTTCCGCTACAAAAAAATATCTAACCCATAAATATTAACTCTGGTGATCTTAATAACAATTTCCAGGAGACTTCCAGTAGAATTTTATTTTTAACACCTGGTGCGACACCTAATACACGGAAACCATCTAGTTTATTCAAAGAACGCGATTGTGTGACATTTTCAGATTTATTGAAATAATAAGAAGGGAATAGTGACAAACTTTTACTTGAATAAGCTACAAGTACATCACCTCCGTCAACATGATGTTTTGACAAGATACTGCTCGAGAATGAAAAACAAAAATTATTTACACACTTATTGAAAGTCAACAGGAATGGATCAACTATGTACAGTGAATTCTTTTGAACAATTTTTTCACAATTCACTGTTTCGATAGTGGAATTAACTACTAATTGCATAATGAAAATATATGAAATTATTTAGGGCCGGTATATTGATTAAATAAAGGTTATAGAAAAGGGGAAAGTGACAAACATTGAAGTAGTTCTGCGGAATAGAGCTACAGTTTGTAGATACAATCTTTGAAAGCATAAAAGTTTGACTTAACATTTTATGCCGTGTTATGAACAATTTATTTGAGCAAATTTTCCACTGTATTAGTTTGTTGTCAAAAAAATATATGGGTCACTAATATCATTGTGATTTTTTATAAAAAAGGTGTTAAGTATATGTATCAAGTATATTTTTGAACAAACGATTTTTCTTAATCAAATCATTGTGTAGTGAAATTCATTGAATATAATAAATAATTTTTGTTATTAATAATAAAAAGTAGTATGAACTAGTAGGGTAACGGAACCAATTACCAGAAGCGAACCATTGGTCGAGGAAACAATTGATTCTTTCTAGCCTAAAACCTTAATGTGTTATTTTTTAGTAAAAGTCATTAACTGAGTCTCAGTTAAGCTTCTGAATAATAGAAAGGAAAGTATACATGCAAAAATATTTTAAAGAAAAAGAATTTTATTTTTAATATTGGAAAACTACTCATTGCTTTATGAAAATATGGGAATTTATGTACAGTTCTCTATATTAAAGAACAAATATTTCCTAATTAAGAGAAGATTATAGAAATGAGGAACGTGACTAATTAAAAAATTTGATAAAAGAACGCGATCGTGTGACATTTTAATCTCTAATGAAACAATGAAAGGGCAATATTGCGAAGCGTGTAGCAAAATATGCGACGTCAATTACAGCATCGTAAATATTTAAAAATTAATGCTTGGAAATGGACAAGAAGAATTATTTACACACTTGATCTATTTAAAAACAGACCAGCTCACTCCTGACAAACGTCAAGTACACCATTTTAGATGTAAAATAATCCACAAGAAAAGTTCACTAATTGATTATTAATTAAAATCACTAAAGAAGTAGTCAACTTCAACCCTTTGAAAGACGCATTTTTCTCGGGTTCAATAGAATTGAAATTTGATACTCAAGGGTTTTTAGGGTCGCTCATGACAGGTCTGAGCTCAAATTTTAGATCTTCAAAATGGAGGATTTAATATAGTGGGAGAAAATGCAAAACAACAAGCAACAACTTATAACTATTTGTAACAATATTCTCTCAGAAAAATGCTAGAAAGTTGCGATTTATTCTGAAATATTTAAATTTTTGTTCACTTTTTGCTTAGAATGCGGTGATAATTAATGCAGTTTGACGAACGTTATTGGTCAAACCATTTATCGTTGTTAATATCTATCTTATGCTACAGTAATGCTTGATAGTTGCGGTTTTTCTGATAAATTTAACTTTTTGTCCACTTTTCAATTAGTGAGGTGATAATTAATGTAAGTTAACAAAGATAATTGTTCAAACAATTGAGAATTCTTTATAATTATCTTCGCTTAGAGAAATGCTAGAAAGATGCGACTTTTTCTGAAATTTCCAGCTGTTCATTTACTTTTTAGTTATGAACAAATAATAAATGAACTTCAACAAGAATCATTTTTAAATTGTATTGCATTTTTTCTAAAAGAAGCACTTTCACTCTTTTTCTGATGTTTTAAAAATATTAACTTAAACAAAAAGGTTTCAAAAAATTACTCTTGTTGATTTTCATGTATGATTTGTTCATAACTAAAAGTCAAAGAAAAGCTGGAAGTTTTAAAAAAACCGCAAATTTCTAGGATTACACTAAGAGAAGATAGTTATGAGCAATAATAAATTACTCAAACGAGTAAGCTTGTTAACTTGCATTAATTATCACCCCACTAAATGAAAAGTGGACAAAAATTCGGAAATTTCAGAAAAAAAACCGCAACTTTCTAGCATTATTCGCGGACAATATTGATAAAAGTGAAAATAAATTGTTTCAATGATTATTTTTGTTAACTTTAATGAATTGTGACATCGCTCCTGAAAAAATGGACAAAAAACTCAAAATTTCAGAATAAACCGCAATTTTCTAGCATTATACAAAGAGCATATTATTAAAGAAAATAATAGATTGTTTAAACGATTATTTTTGTTAACTTAAATTAATTATTCCCTTACTCTAATTGAAAAGTGGGCAGGAAGTAGAAAATTTCAGAAGAACCGCAACTTTCTAGCATTATTCGAAGAGTATTAAAAATAATGATGAATTGCTTAAACAATTAAGTTTGTTTACTTGAATTCATTATTACCTCACTGAGTAAAAAGTGGACATGAAGTGAGAAATTTTAGAAGAAACCGCAATTTTCTAACATAGTCAAAGAAAAGCTGAAAGTTTAAAAAAACCCGCAAATTTCTAGGATTACACTAAGAGGAGATAGTTATGAGCAACAATAAATTACTCAAACAAGTAAGCTTGTTAACTTGCATTAATTATTACCCTACTAATTGAAAAGTGGACAAAAAGTTGAAAATTTCAGGAAAAACTGCAACTATCTAGCATTATTCAAGGAGAATATTGTTGAAAGTAAGCATAAATTGTTTAAACAATTAGTTTTCTTAACTTCAATGAATTATGACCTCACTCTAAAGAAAAATGGACAAAAAACTAAAAATTTCAGAAAAAACCGAAATTTTCTAGCATTATCGAAAGAGCATATTATTAAAGGAAATAATGGATTGTTTAAACAATTATTTCTGTTAAATTAAATTAACTGTTACCTCAATTTGATTTAAAAGTGGACAGGAATTAAAAAATTTAAGAAGAACCGCAACTTTCTAGCTTTATTCAAAGCGAACATTATTAGAAATAATAATAAATTGTTTGAACAATTAAGTTTGTTAACTTAAATTAATTATCACCTGAGTGGGTAAAAAGTGGACAAAAAGTTGGAAATTTCAGAAAAAATCGCAACTTTTTGGCATTATTCAAAGAGAATATATCTTGTTTATGGCTTTTCTGTGCAATTCTTTCATGTTAGACAATATGTGTTATTAGTTCAAACAAAATTAGTGAACTAATGCATAATACTGTCATTGTCCACTAGAAAGAATTCTTTTTTCTTGCAAAATAAACTGCATATATGTTGAGAATACCTTTTGCTATGATACTTGGTTCTTGAACAATAATTTTTATTCGTTCAAACAAATGTAATAAACAAATTCATTGTTTCGCTATTTTTCAAGACATAGATTTCGTTTTTTTTAGGAATCAATTGCTAATATCTTGCCAGCAGCACTATGTTGCTATATTTTAATAATAGTTAACAATTCGAAACTTTGTTCAAAAATAAATAATCAAATGCATAATTTAGTCATATTTTTGTAGATATATTCCGTTATCTCAGCAAAACCAATAAGAAGTTTATAAACAATGGGTCTCAACTGTAATATTTTTCTGTTAGATAACAATTTATAATTTTTAAAACGAATTTAATGAACAACTTACTCTATGGCCGTTTTCTAATTCTTCTTATTAATTTTTATGAAACCGATTGTAATTTTTAAAGAATTCACTGTATTTTAGTTGGGCTATCTTTTCAAATTCATAATTATGAATTATAAATTTCTTGATTCAAAATTATTGCTAACATCAGCGTATAACGCTCTACACTTGTTTTCCAATCAAAATTATACTTAATTTAAAAAAATTAATTTTTTCAAGAAGTTTCGTTAATTCATCATAATCATTAATTTTTCAAAACTTGCTACTAATTGTTTACCTCCACACTTAATAACTTTTCCTCCTTCTGAAGCATCGTCCTCCGCACTGCCCCTTCCCACATTTTCCCCCACTTGCCATCCTTATGTCCCCTTCATTACGATTGTATAAAATCTCGTAACACTTGTCAGCTACCTACATTTACTTACAAAGTAACGAAAGAACTCAAAATTCATTCTTGGATAAAATACAAGCGATCATACTCTGACATACGCAAAAATGGCACGGTGTAAACTGATCTTCGCTTTTATATTGGCTATAAAATTGTTAATCAATGTGGTTCCATTATCAGCTATGAGGCCTATCACACCTGCACCATTAACGTCTATCAGAGTTGAACCATCAGTTCCTGTTGTCAATACCGGTGTCTACATTTTTGGAGACAGAGTTCCAGGCGATCGAGAGATTCGACTCAAACGCTTCCAATCAATCTTGATTAAACCACCCAATCCACGAGGTGGTAAAGTTGAACAGACGGAGATTTATGAAGCCCCGGATGGAAAAAGAATTACTCAAATCAAACTTATAAGTTGGTTAAAAGATAAGGCTGACGACGAACGTGTACATGAACTTGGTTTTGGTGAAAATCGCCAGAGTGTTACTATAAAGTTTGAGAGTAAAACGGGAGAAGGGCTCGAGTTCTTCGTGTACGTGTACGCTATTTAAGCAAAATTCCAGCCTAAAGTGTGATTAATGTTCAATTTATATTTGTATGTATCAAAGTATATAAATATAAATCTGACACTCAATAATATTCAGTTGTAATCAAACAACCTAACGACAATGTGAATAAAACTAATTTGCAACAAAGTTTCCAATAGAGTGACATTATTTCATTCCATTTATCTTATTTTATTACAAATTCCTGAAAGTACTGTTATGTTTTTGGTAGAGTTTACGTTTAAGTAAAAATCGTGAACGTTTTCTGTATGAACATATTCATCGGCGAGCCATCGCATCTGGGAGGATACTAACTTTTATTAAAAACCACAGGAAAAACCTCTTACATCAGATAATTACACTACCGACGGATAATGGTTCGACGATGCGGTAATGTTTTTTTAATTTAACATGCTTTCCCAAAAAGTTATTATTTCAATAAACTGTAGAAATTATGTAATGTTTAATGGCTCAAATGAAAGCTTAGATCCTAGAGATCACTCTTCTCAAATATCAAATGAATTCATTCATTTTCCTAGTTCCTGCCAGAAGTTGAAGTTGAAGTACAAAATTGCTTGAAAATGGAAATTTTACATTTGTCTTTAGCACGTGATAAATCAATACCCACAAGGCTAAACTACTTTAATAAAGGCTCAATTGACACAAAATTCAATAAGCTCTCCACGCAGTTTTGAAAATATTATTATCTGTATTCTTAATGGCACTGTCATCTTGCAAAGTCAAGGAAAATTTTTAATAGGGCAGCCGCTAGTGGTCCGATGCTATCCGTCGGTAGTGTACATGGTAATTTAAAGTTAATGAAAAAAAAAATCTTATATTCAATTGGAAAAGTTCTTGGTTTCTGATCCATGCAGCTAAACCCAGTTTGGATTATACTTCAATTCAAATTAGAATTGTTTTATAGTGGTAGATTGGCATCTTACGAGAATTCTAATTATAAAATCAAAATTAATCAAGCCTGTCCCGTTGTTCAAGAACAAGGAATCAAATCTCATACTTTTTCATGCGCTAAATCCGTATCTGGAAGCGCAAATCGACCATCACTTCAGAATTTTGAGCGAAATGGGACTGGACCCTCCAAAAATCACGTTTTTGGTCATTTTCGAGAATTCCTACCTGGTGATTCCGACGTGCTAGAGATTTCGATAAGTAGTCAAACTGAAGCCTCAACTTTATATTCGACTGTGAAATTGCACAATTTTGAAGAACCGTCTTCTTCTGTCCACTGGTTTGCTAGTGAGCCTTATAGCATAACCATTCAACTTAAGCCCGTGTGCATGCATATTGAGGTAAACGGTAAAGCGTGTTTTTTTTTGTTAAATTGACAAATGACTTACGTAAAACTAATAAATATGACAATGAAATGATGGTAGGCATCACCGAAAATAATTATACCCTCATTTTATTCTGAGTACCACCCATAAAATTGAAAAGGCACCCTTTAGAGGAAGTTGGAATCTTATGATGTGCTTTTTTGATACATCTTACCTATTTTCGGCCTGAATAGTTAAAAATGACCTAAAAGTTCACATATGTGCTAGTGACGGAAAAATACCCTTAAACTTTTAAGAACTGCCTCTTAGAACATTTTGTTCCTTTCGCAGTTCTCCACATATTTTCTCTTAAGAAAAGTCCTAGAATGACTTTAGAGATATTCGATTATTATTAAATAGCTTCTTCAATCATTTAAAGACAGTTAGAGGTCCGGTTTTGGGTCTTTAAACTACCATCGATAAAAAAATAATAAAATACCGTCCTTTTGCTTATTGTGTTCAAATGTTTCACAAGGATGTTCGAAAATGAGTATGGGACTTATACATAAGTAATATCACCTAATACAAACTAATACAAACAAGAGTACTATCCATTGAAGGAAAAGCAACCCTCCATGAAGGATAGGAACCCAAATTGTTTTTAATTATGTAAGAAACGGTGAGATATTTAAAGAATATTTTTGAAGTCATCCTAGGACTTTTCTCATAAGAAATTACGTAAATAACTGTGAAAGAACACAAATATTGCACTAAAACGTAGTTGTTGTTAGTTTAAGGATAGTTTTATATATCATCGTGTATTTTCTACCCTCTGTAGATGATGGCTTTCTACTTTTAAGGGTTGCATAATGAAAAAAATGAGGGTGAGGTTAATTTCAGTGATACCTGCCATCGTTTTATTATCATACTTATTTTTTTTACGTAAGTAATTCATCATTTTACAAAAAAAATAATAAACCCTTTTTAGACCTAGAAGGCTTTGGACTACGGGTTAGACAATTTTAATTATTGCATTCATTTAATATTAATTATTATTGCATTCAAAATTGCACAATTATTTTCACACGAAATAAGAGAATATGGAGGGTTAGAAAGCCAAAAAAATATATTTCGCTTGGACCACCCTAATGCGCATTGCACACAATCCTATAAAAAAATCTCGTCAGACAGCCAATCAAGCTGGTTGTTAAAGATTGCGCAATTTCATAGCAAAGTACAAGGTGCAAGCTTCAATTTGGCTACTTGTAGAGATTTTCAAAAGTGACCAAGATTGTGATTTTTTGGGGTTTCAATCCATCAACAGAAGGTTTTGACAAATTATTATTGTATTTTCATACGCATTGCTTTTACGTGGGTCATCTGACATTTTTACAAGGAAAAATGATAACTTTTTAGAGTTAAAATGCTTTGGACCACGGGTTAAATATTTTTTATCAATGTGTAGAAAATAGCGCAATTATTTTTACACTAAATGGAAGAATATAGGGTTGAAGGGAAATCCAAGAGAAGACATATTTTTTGACCACCCTAATGCACATTGCACACACCACTACATTTAGGGCTAACAATATGTACATATAAGGAGACTTTTCACTAAAGCTAATTGGTAGCACACTTTTCACTAATACAGATTAAGAGAGTAGATAAATCACATTTTTCAAGATTTGTCAAACCCCGCGGAGAGCCTGAATGGTTTTGTGTTTGAGAAATTTGAAAAAACACCCCAAGGAAATTTTTGTTCAAAATGAAAAAATGGGTTTTTTGACATTCTTCTTTTTTGAATTAGAATATGGTACCTTCAGAAAAACTGAAAATTTGTTTGATTTGAAATAATTACGTATCTTTCCTCCTCCAATTTCAAGAAAAGATTTGTTTGATAATATTTTTTTAATTGAAAATAAATATTTTATTTATTCAAATAAAGTACTGGCCATGATTTTGAAGATAATTTATTTAATATCAATACTTCAAGCCAAGAAAATTATTTTACTTAAATCGAAAGGAAGTTTTTTTTAATGTACTCTGTTAGTTTAAACTGGTGATATTTCACTAACCGCTAGTGAAATTCTAGAACTTCATTCAAAGAAAAGTAAGCCACTACAGACTAGTACAAAATTACTAACCAGATAATTCGAAATACTTACGAATCCGACATTGGGAAACTACTAAATGCTACGTGAAAATATATGAATTCATTAAGAGCTGTATATATCAATTAAAATAAGGTTATAGAAATAGGAAACCTGACAAATAGAAATTTTCATTAAGAAAACGCGATTAAGTAACACTTTTAGCTTTATTAAAACATTAAATGTAACCTCGGATAGGATTGACACTTCTACTGATGAGAGGCATGTTTTCGGAAAAGTTTCAGGCGACGAATGGAGACTAGGTGTTTGGAATGCTAGAGGTGTAAATGATCTGAAGGAAAAGGAGTTGCGTGATACAATGCGCGTGAGGAAGCTAGATATTCTCTGTGTACCGGAAACAAAGAGGAAGGGATGTCAAGTGAGAAACATAGAGAATGGACTAAAACTTTGCTCAAGACTAGATAATGAATCACATGGTGGCCATTGAGTGAAAGATAGCTTCTGAGACTCGTTAAATTATATACTAGGAACTTGCGATCCTGGCGAAAGAATAATTCTACTTATAGATACGAAGGGCTGGGTTGGTATGCATCGCTTGTTTATTACGAACACTTGGTTCAGACATGAAAGGATCATCATGTGTACTTGGTGCAGAGATGAAAGTCACAGTATGATTTACTTTTTTGTAGCGGATGCGAGACTGAGAGAGATTGTAAGGGATACAAGGGTTATGAGAGGCTCTGAGTGTGGAACGGGTCACTACCTGTTAGTTTTGAAATTGAGTCTAGGTCAAGGATCAAGCAGAAAAAAAAACTAATAATAAGCCGAAGCAGGCGCAAGATAGAATAGAGAATTTGTAGAAACCAGAAATACAATTGGTATATCGCGAAAAACTGAATAAATATTTAGAACATCATGAAAAAACTGGAAGACTGAATTGAAGCCCAGGGCAAGGTTGCAAGCATCTAAGATAAAGAATAGTGGATAAGGTGATATGTAAGAAATAGTTCCTAAGGTAGTATATTATAAGGATTGTTGTTTAGAAAACATGTAATGGTTCTGTAAAGATTCTTAAGCCTGTAAAAGGGAGAGAGTATAAACAAATAAAGAAGAAAGAAGAAGAAGAGTAGGATCGTTTACGTGACAGCCTAGTACATGCCTTCAATTTGTGATAAAAAATTCTCTTATATACTGGCTAAGCCCAAAGTTCGCCTCTTCCTTTAAAATTTTGCTTTTTTTCTTTCCTTTCTTCTTGGTTTCTGCCCAGGCTACAAGACTCTAATAATGAATACAGTCTTTGGAAACACAAAAGTTCAACTCAATATTTTATGCCATGTTATAAACAATTTATTCAAGCAAATCTTCCACTGCTTCAGTTTGCTGTCAAAAAAATGTATGTGTCACTATTATAATTGTGATTTATTATAAAAATGGTGTTTAGCATACGCATGAAGTATCTTTTTGAACAAATGATTTTTCCTGATCAGATCACTGTCTAGTGAAATTCATTGCATACAATAAATTATTTTTGTTATTAATAATAACAAGTACTATGAACAAATACGGTAACGAAAGCAATTACCGAAGGTGAACCATTTGTCGAGAAAACAATTGATTTCTTCTAGCCTGAAACCTTAATGTTATTTCTCAGTAGAAGTCATTGACTGGGTCTAAGTTAAGATTCTGAATAATAAAAATGAAATATGCATGCAAAAATATTTGCAAAAGGAAAGAATTTTATTTTTGATATTGGAAAACTACTCATCCCTTTATGAAAATATATAGGAATTTATGTAGAGTTTTATATATCGAAGAATAGATATTTCCTAACTGAAATGAGATTATAGAAACGAGAAATGTGATTGATAAAATAGATCTAATTTAAGAATGTGATCATGAAGAATGTGATCATGTAAAATGTTAATCTCTTTCGAAACAATAAGAAGGTAATATTGCGAAGCTTGTAGAAAAATAGGCTACGTAACCTCCATCATCGTAAATACCTAAAAAAATACTGTTTAAAAATAAATAAAAAATCGATTGTATAAAACCTTGTAACACTTATCAAATATCTACATTCAATTCTGATGTATAAAATAAGAAAAAAACACAAGTGATCATACTTTGTTTGTGTATAAATTTGTTTGATTTTACTAACAGTCTACCGTTACAAAAGTTTCCGTAAGACCAGTCCTTTTCCAACTAGCAACTCTAGTCAGCGCCTTGATTTCAAATAATTACTTTTTTCTCATTTAAATTAATGAAATGATTTGTGCGATACTATCCGTTCAATTAAAAATAAATATTCTTTTGATTCAAATAAGCTGAAATGATAAAATTTAAGAAATAAAGTACTTAATCTCATTATTTTAAGGACACTACACCATATGATACCAAAAACAATCGACATGAAAAGTTCCTAATTGAATATTAACTGAAATCACTAAAGAATTAGTCAATCTTTTCACAGATTGACTCTAGTAAAATGATTTTTTGAGTCTTGTACTATTCCATTACTGAAATGCGAAAATATTACTATTTGATCATCCAAACACTCAATCACTGTTAAACGAGAGATTTTTTCCTACTGGATATTTTTCATTTGGCAAATTGCAAATGAGAATTATATAACTCAACTCAAATTTGTTTTTACATTAACTTTCAGAAAATTCGAGATTCTATCACTAATTATTATTACTTTAGTACACTGTATTTCAGTGCAGCTATCTGCTCAAATTCATAATTATGAATCATAAATTTCTTGATTCACAATTATTGCTAACATCAGCGTATAACGCTTTACACTTGTTCTCCAATCAAATTATACTAAATTTGAAAAAATTATTTTTTCAAGAAGTTCCGTTACTTTCTCTCAATCATTAGTTTTTCAAAACTTACTGCACGCAAAAAATACTTCCTTAAGACAACGAAGTATACTTCGTTAACTTAGTTTTTGTTGGATTAACCAATTAATTGGTTTACTGAACCAAGTCACATTG
>JAUMHM010011853.1:0-17515 GCA_032362435.1 Melikaiella ostensackeni
CATCTTCTTTACAATTTTATATACTTTGGGTCAATAAAAAACGATGTCTTTCAAAAAACCAGCAAAGATGTCATTCAGTGAGAAGAAGATTCACTGTCAATGTTGTATATTATTGTATCGTGTCACACAAAGCGCAGCTGAGTAATTAACTTGAAGTGTTGAGAGGGAGGAGAAGCAAGCGTCCATCGCAAAGTAACGCATTGAGTGAATATACATCGGGAGAAGAGTAGCGTAGTTGAAGCAATGCGAGGGTGAGGGACTGGACGCTTACTTTTCCCTCTCCCTCTCATGGCTCCACGGAGAGAATTTGTTAGTGAAGTGTTACACGACTGAATAAAGTTATTTCAAGACATAAGGACATTATTGTAAGTTTTTATTTTCAGCCAAGTAAAATGAAGTATGTGAGAATTTAATAAACGGATTATGAACTTACGGCAGAATATCAGTGGATTTTCTTAACTGTCCGTTAATAAATATTTGTTTTTCTCGGTAAAATTTTGAAAGACAGTATTGCTAAAATGACAAAGTTGTTGAAAAAAATTGCAAGAAATTATAGAAAAAAATATTGTACAATCTCGCAAAGCATGATAGACAACGTGAGAGAGCTTCCTTCAAAACAAATAAAAGATTCGTTTCGTGCGCTTGAATTTTTAATCGAGAGTACAATAAAGTGAATAAAGCTGAAAAGAAAACGACTTGCTACTCAATTCTATTCATTGCTTGTATTTATAAATTAAATATTGAAACGCTTGTATATAAATAGTTGCATAAATACACATGTTTTTAATGTTGGTTAACCTAAATAATTCTAAACTTATCCTATCCTACGCATATTAGCAATTTTGACGAAACTTCTAGTATCTTTTCTCTTGGGTGTTAAGAGAAAAACTTTAGAAGAATGTTTCGAAAATTCAAAAATCTGAGGAGATATTTAAATTTGAATCTAATAAGTGCTTTTTTATAACATTTATAACTTCGGTGATTTTAGCAATAGTAAGAGATTTATTTTTGATAATGAGGCGCAGTTTAAAAAAATATTTTTTCGAAAAAAAATGTTCAAAAACTTTTTGAATTCTGAAGAGTGCCCGAGTCTGAGGTTCATGCATACGAGTATAACATTCGTCTATTGTCTCATGTCTCTTGTCGAGCACATATCACCCCTACATTGACCTTTTTTATTATCTTAATTGAGAATCTTAGAATATATTTTTCAGTTTGAGTTTTTAGTTTTCTTTTTATAATTTTTACTTAGTTTTAGAATTAAGAAATAATTATAGGTTGTATATCACTATTTGACGTTGAGCTAGGAAATTGTGAAACTTTTTTGAAATGCCCTTTGAGTGGGTTTGCTGTAATCCATTGCAAAAACCAAATCACTGAAAATATAAGTCAAATCTTCGGAATGTTTCGAAAGTAATAAATGATATAAATCCAACACTTTCACGAAGTCAGTATCTCTGTGTTTCCTGCATGAAAACTTCGACAGAGGAAAAATGATCAATCTCTGTACAAGAACCGGTGGCTGAAAAGCAATAAAGAGTAGTAGATAATGACGAAGTTAACGAGAATGTCGAAATGAATAATGATGACATAATCCCAATCCCGAATGACCCTAAATATGATCCAGGTGAAGCGGTTGTATTTCCTGACATAAAAAAGGCATCAGCACTTTTCTGCTTGAATAACTGCTTACAAGTTTTGAGCGAATCTCCAATAAGCTTCGAGTAAGCCACACACGAGCACAAAAAGTAGAACTAATGACAAAAGTAATTTCTGCATTGGAAGATGAACTTTTCGATCTTGATTATTCAAATGACGATGGGGAAAAATTGTAAAACATTTACAAGAAGTTTTCAGAGCATCAGGAACAGATGAAAATCTCCAAATAAAAATTTTAACAGTTCTGTCTAAAAGTTGGACCATTCAGAACATCGGAGATACGTTTGGATGTTCAAATCGCATGGCACGTAACGCCAAACAGTTAGTTGCAGATGGTGGATATTTAGCTTCTCCTAAGCCAGAAATAGACAGGCGACTTTCTATTGATACAAAACATTTTGTTCAGAGTTTTACAAAAGCGACATTCGGTCGTCGCGCTTCGCGCTCGGTGTTATATGTTCTTCATGTACAAATTTATAGATGTGTTTTTGATTTCAAATGAGAAAGGAAATTCATTTACTTAAGGCTCTATCGGCCTCAAGGAATACATTCTCATGATAATATTCGCGCTCTGCGCTCGATTTTCTGCGTTCACCATATAATATATACAAATGAATAGTTAAAAAGACGATTTAAAAAATTATCTTGACTTACGATTGGTCCTATAAGGAAATGTTTAACAGCAATTTTATGTGACCTTTTAAAAGCATAAATTCTACTTTTTTGACTATTTTTTTCTTATCTCGCGTCGTTTGGCTCCAAAATAAAAATAAAAATATTCCAATACTATTTTTTATACTTAAAATACAAACTATGCCTCCCACCAGCAAATTTTTAGAGGCAAGTTTACAGGTGTTTGTAAAAGCAACAATTTTCATATCTCAACTTTGTTTTGTATTCCGCGTTATTCAGCTCAAAATTTGAATTTTCAATTTTTGAAGAAAATTCAAAAACTTATTATGCCAATCTTGTAGGGCTTCCAAAAAGAAACGTTTTTCTCCCCTTGACTTTTTTTCATATCGTGCATTGTTTGGCTTAAAATTCTTATTTTCGTTTTTTTTTTGAATTTTGGAAATGGTGTAACTCTCACAATTTTCTTTTTAGCGAAAAAAGTCATGGGGATAAATTGTTCGACTTTCTGAGTACTATGAAAATCCGTACATGGAATTTGTAAATTTGAAAAAAAGTAGTCTCAAAAATTTTAAAGATGCTCCCGCATTTTGAATTTTTATCCAAAATGGCTGGCTAACGAACTTGACCTTCAGTTTTTGACACTAAAAGATTGTACCAAAGGCTAATCCAATAAATTCATTCTTTCGAAAGTTAGCGTGCTCACAACAGACATACAGCCATACAGACAGACACATTCGTAAAAACCTACTCTTCGAGTTCAGGGGGTTTCAAAACGTGGACATTTGACAAAAACGAGGGAGGGGGGGGGGTCAAATTTTACACAAATCTAGTACCTGCTCTGATGAGAATGTGAAAATTAAAGTGAAAGTCAGTAGAAAATAATGAATTGTCATAGTTGATTGCAAATGTTCAACATTCACATTTTGTGTGATACAATTCCATACATAGAAAAACGATTTTCAAGAAACAAAATATAAATATTTGAAATAATTATACACCCAAAATTTGTATGTATTTGAATATTATTGTTAATTTTGTTGTTTACAAATCGTTCTTCACATATACTTATATTACGTCTGAATGTTGAACCTACCAAAAAACAAACAGGGTTTAGACGGGTGGTGGAAGGGCATTCCCGTTAGGACCTGGTCAGAAGTTCTAGATGGAGCCCGGATAAAACAACATTGCAAAACTAGCGAAGCTCTCTTTATTTTTTCCGATCAGCGCCCGATCAGAAATAGGGAAAACTAGCCGGGGCCCTTCCAAATCCCTATCACAATTTCTACATGGGTATCATTCGGAGGGTTCGTCTGTGATGACACCTCCACTTGATGGTAAGTTTGAGCGTGAAAGACCAACATATAGAGAACTGATATGGCAGTAGTAACAGTTATAGGTTAGACATCTGTCTAACTCGTCTTGGGTAACGAGAATGGAGCCAACTGTGCTGCATAATGACGAAAGTATTGGACAAGAAGTAAAGATTCAATCAGTTCGGTCGTCTATTAAACACAAGCCAGAAAAAATAATTAAAATTAGCTTCTCGTTAGTCTAACTAATAATGTGTTCATCTATAATCTATTTATTTTCGAATCAATAGATTTATAAAAATATACACTAAAAGTTGAATGAAAGCAAAACAATTGGCTAGATGCAAATTTTATTAATAGAACGTTCGAATTATTTCATTTTTTCCACTTTCACATTTTATTCTATCACTGAAAATAGAAATTTGAGAGTGGGACGTGGGGAATGGCTTTTAAAATATAGAGGATGTTTAAGGAAACGAAAGATATGATAAAAAGCATAATAAAGTTACGATAATCCGAATTCTTCGAAATAAATCATTTTTTATGATTCAATCATTTTTAAACTATTTTGTAGAAAAATAACTTTTTTGTTGCAAAATCATATTTTCGGGTTGAAAATTCAACTGTTTTGAAAAAAATTTGTCTTACTGGCTTGAAAATTCAACAATTTGATAAAAAATTCAACTATTTGATAAAAAGCAACTTTTCTTTGAAAATTCATATTTTTGACTAAAAATTATACTTTTTTGGTAAATAATTCAACTATTTGGATAAAAATTAAACTATTTATTTAGAAATTCAACTATTTGGTAGAAAATTAATTTTTTAAAAATCATATTTCCGTGTTAAAAATTCAACTGTTTTGCAGAAAATTCATCTTTTTGGCTTGAAAATTCAACAATTTGGTGAAAAAATTCTTGTTTGTGTTGAAAATTCATATTTTTGGTTGGAAATTCAACTATTAAATTCAACTACTTCGTTAGAAATTCAATGATTTTGGTAGAAAATTCAATGATTTTGGTAGAAATTCCAACTATTTGGTTGAACATTAAAATATTTGTAAGAAAATTTACTTTTTTGTTAGAAAATCATATTTCGCGTTGAAAATTCATCTTTTTTGTAGAAAATTCGTATTTTTGGCTTGAAAATTCAACTATTTGATAAAAAGCAATTTTTTTTTAAATTTATGATTTTGGCTGAAAACACAAGTATTTTGGTAAAAAATTCAACTATTTGGTTAAAAATTAAACTATTCATTTAAAAATTCAACTACTTGGTAGAAAATCATATTTGTGGGTTGAAAATTGAACTTTTTTGTAGATAATTCGTCTTTTTCGCCTCAAAAGTCCAGGATGAAAATAAACTTGTTCGTTGAAGATCTATATTCTTCCTTAAAAATTCAACTTTTTTGCAGAAAACTCGTATTTTTGGCTTGAAAATTCAACTATTTGATAAAAAGTAATTTTTTTTTAAATTTATGATTTTGGCTGAAAGCTCAAGTATTTTGATAAAAAATTAAACTATTCATTTAAAAATTCAACTACTTGGTAGAAAATCATATTTGTGGGTTGAAAATTGAACTGTTTTGTAGATAATTCGTCTTTTTCGCCTCAAAACTCCAGGATGAAAATAAACTTGTTCGTTGAAGATTTATATTTTTCGTTGAAAATTCAACTATTTTGGTAGAAAATTAAACTATTCGGTGAAAAATTAATTTTTTTGTTGAAAATCATATTTTTGGGTTGAAAATTCAACTGTTTTGTTGATAATTCATCTTTTTGGCTACAAAATTCAACAATTTTGTAGAAAATTAATGTATTTTGTAGAAAATTCATACTTTTTGTTGAAAATCTATTTTGGTAGAAAATTCATTTATTTGGTTAAAAATTGTACTATTTATTTAAAAACTTCACTACTTAGTGGAAAATTAACTTTTTTCTTGAAAAATCAAATTTTTGGGTTGAAAATTCAACTGTTTTGTAGAAAATTCGTCTTTTTGGCTTAAAAACTCAACAATTTGGTGAAAAAATTTAACTATTTGATAAAAAGTAACTTTTTTTTGAAAATTTATATTTTCGGCTAAAAATTTCACTACTTTGGTACAAAATTCAACTATTTGGATAAAAATTGAACTATTTATTTAAAAATTGAACTATTTATTCAAACATTCAACTATTTGGTAGAAAATTAACTTTTTAAAAAAAATCATATTTCCGGGTTGAAAATTCAACTGTTTCGTAAAAAATTCGTCATTTTGGCTTCAAAATTCAACTATTTAATAAAAAGTAACATTTTTCTCTTGAAAATTCAAATTTTGTCTGAAAAATCCACTACTTTGTTACAAAATTCAACTTTCTGGATAAAAATTGAACTATTTATTTAGAAATTAAACTATTTGGTAGAAAATTAACTTTTTCGGTGAAAAATAATATTTTCGGGTTGAAAATTCAACTGTTTTGTTGAAAAATCATAGTTTTGGGTTACAACTTCAACTGTTTTGTTGAACAATCATAGTTTTGGGTTGAAAATTCAACTGTTTTGTAGAAAAATCGCCTTTTTGGCTTGAAAATTCAACAGTCTTGTAGAAAGTTAAACTATTGGATAAAAAATTAGCTTTCATGTCAAAAATTCATACTTTTGGTTAAAAATTCAACTATCTGATCAAAAATCATATTTTTGGATTGAAAAATCCACTGTTTTGTAGATAATTAATTTGTTTGGCTACAAAATTCAACAATTTTGTTGAAAATTCAACAATCTTGTAGAAAATAAAACTATTTGATAAAAAATCAACTTTTATGCTGAAAATTAATATTTTTGGCTGATAATTCCACTATTTGGTGACATATTAACTTCTTTGTTGAACAATGATACCTTTGGGTTGGACATTCAATCTTTTCGTAGAAAATTTATCTTTTTGGCAACAAAATGGAACAATTTTGTCAAAAATTGACATATTTATAGGTTTAAAATTCAATGATTTTGGTAGAAAATTCAACTCTTTGGTTAAACATTAAACTATCTGGAAGAAAATTCACTTTTTTTATCAAGCAATCATATTTTTGGCTGATAATTCAACTGTTTTGTAGAAAATCCGTACTTTTTGGCTTGAAAATATAACTATTTGATGAAAAGTAACTCTTTTTTCGAAAATTCATATTTTTGGCTGAAAATTCAATTATTTGGTGACGTATTTACTTCTTTGTTGAACAATGATACCATTGGGTTAAAAATTCAATTTTTTCGTAGAAAAAACATCTTTTTGGCAACAAAATAAAACAATTTTGTTGAAAATTAACATATTTTGTTGAAAATTCATATTTATAGGTTAAAAATTCAACGATTTTGGTAGAAACTTCAACTATTTGGTTAAATATTGAACTATTTGGAAGAAAATTCACTTTTTTTTATTGAGAAATCATATTTTCGGGTTAAAAATTCAATTGTTTTGTAAACAAATCCGTATTTTTGACTTAAAAATTCAACTATTCGATAAAACGTAACTCTTTTTTTAAAAATTCATATTTTTGGCTGAAAATTCAACTATTTTAGTACAAAATTCAACAATCTGGTCAAAAATTAAACTATTCATTGAAAAATTTAACTAGTTGGCAGAAAATAAACTTTTTGTTGGAAAATCATATTTTTGGGTCGAACATTCAACTGTTTTGTAGATAATTTGCGTTTTTCGCTTCAAAGTTCAAAACTTTTGTTGGAAATCAATGTATTTTGTTGAAAATCCATCTTTTGGTTGAAAATGTAACGATTTTGGTAGAAATTCCAACTATTTGGTTAAGCATTAATCTATTTGGTAGAAAACTAATTTTTTTGTTGAAAAATCATATTTCCGGGTTGAAAATTCAACTGTTTTGTAGAAAATTCGTCTTATTGGTTTGATAATTCAACAATTTGGTTACAAATTATCATTTTCGCTGAATATTCATATTTGTAGTCGAAAATTGAACAATTATGTTCGAATTTCATGCAATTTGTTGAAAATTCGTATTTTTTGGCAGAACATTAATCTTCTTGGTAGGAAATTCATCTTTCAGGTTAAAAATCTAACTATTTGGTGAAAAATTCATCGCTTTTGGTGGAACGTTCCTTCAAATGCGAAAACTTTATTCAATTCTCTTTTAATTTAAAGTTTCATTGATTTCAATAAAAGTCATCAATTCTTTCGAAGCCTTTGCAATAATATTTCTATTTCAAAATCGAAACTTGTTATCTGGCAACTCTTTTCACATTTTCATACATTTTTTTAGTGATACAAGGAAATCTCTTAAAAATTTACTTTTCTAGAAGTAGTAAAGCAATTTAAACTATGGACAGAGTAAAACATATTTCTTATAAGCTTTTTGTTCTATTTGTCGGTTGTTAAAATTGCGGAAAGAGAATTATAATCCTAAAAAAATTGATTAAGTTGCATAGATTAAACATGGAGAATTTGTAACTGAATTTGCCTTATTGTGTATATAAAACCCGTAAAAAAGGACCGTTCATGTCCCCACTCATGTGATGATGATAATAATCCAACCAAATATGAACTCTTTACGTGCATCCTAGGTAATGAACAATTATCAGTTTGAATTATTTCCTGAATGGACCATTTTTTTTATTTGGAAGACTTTCAAGTTGAATCTATTCTGCAATTCTAGTATTCCAAAAAATTCCAATTTTATTCCTAAAAAAATGTACATATTTTATGCTCCATCAATGTGATTTCATTTCTCTTTGTACTTGATAGGAGGATACTTAAAAACTTCATAATATTCAGATTAAGCTGACATGAGAAACAAGAATCTTAGCAAATTTTTTGATGGAAGGAGCAGGAGAGAAAAATTTAACGGTTACAGATTATAATAATTTAATAATTCCTATATTGTCATTCATGAACCTTATCCTAAAATAAAACCATAGAAAAAAAGTGAATGGTACTTCGTCGTCAAAACAGTATAAAAAGAGGACAACTTTTGAGCATAGTTTAGACATTTGAAGAGTTTTCCGTGTTTTTTTAACGTCATTTTTCCATTATATTCATCTTGTAACAGGAAAATGCAATAACTGTGTTTCACTCAAGTATCACAGATTACTTTAGAGACTTTCCCTTTACGGGTCATAAACTAAGTATGATGAAGTACTGCACGTACAGTTTATGAATGGTGGTACATATCCTTTTGAAAATATCTGCGATTTCGCTTTGGTTTTCTTTTACCAGGGTGTCTACTCAAAGCCTGAAAAAAAATTCCCTGACAATTCCAGGTTATTTCCAGGTATTTCTAGATTTTTGCAGGTATAATTTTTCTTAATAAGGAATCATTTAAGTATGGTATTAAGTACTGCATTCTTTAAAGCAATCGAACCTACACCCTTTCAAATTCAAAGCGTTACATAATTTCAGTTTCGTACAAAATTCGTATTTTTGGATTGAAATTTCAACAGTTCAAAATTCATCTGTTTTGTAGAAAATTCGTGTTTTGATAGAGTCGACTAAGAACTGAACACTAATGGAACGAAAACAAAGTCTATGGCTGAATGTCTCTGTTTGTTAATTGAAAAATTAACACATTAGTTGAAATATTTTTTCTTTCTTGACTGAAAAATCTTTCTTGGTTGAAAATTCGTTTTTTTTCTTGGTCTAAAAATTTATCTCTTCTGGTAGAAATTTCATCTTTTTTTCTTGAAAATCCAACTATTCGGTTGAAAATTCGTCTTTTTTGGTAGAAAATCAATCCTCTTGTCTAAAAATTCAACTATTTTCCTGAAAATGTATGTATTTTGTTGAAAATTCGTCTTTTTGGTGGAAAATTAACTTGCTTCTGAAAACTAATATTTTTGAGTTAAGAATTCAACTGTTTTGAGGAAAATTCGTTTCCTCGACTTGAAAAATCAACAATTGGGTTGAGAATTAAATATTTTGTAAAAAATTCGTCATTTTTGGTTGCAAAAGTAAAGTAAATGGTTGAAAATTACCTTTTTGGTTGATGATTCATATTTTGGGGTTCGAAATTTAACTCTTTGGTGAAAAACTCGTCTGTTTTGCTTAAAATTCAACAGTTTGGTTGAAATATTTTTTCTTTCTCAACTGAAAAATCTTTCTTGGTTGAAAATTTGTCTTTTTGGACTGAAAATTCATCTCTTTTTGTAGAAATTTCATCTTCTTTAATCAAAAATGCACTTTTGGTAAAAAAATTAATCTATTTTGGAAGAAGATTAACTTGTTTGTGTAAACTTATATTTTTGAGTTAAAAATTCAACTGTTTTAGAGAAAATTCGTTTCCTCGGCTTGAAAAATCAACAATTGGGTTGATAATTAAATACTTGTTAAAAATTCGTTCTTCTTGGCAAAATTGAACTGTCTTTGATTTAAAATTTGAGTCCTTTTCGGTTGAAATATCAACTGTTACATTTTTCGTTGAGAATTCACCTTCTTTGGTTGCAAAATTAAACTGCATGGTTGAAAATTAACTTTTTGGTAGATGATTCATATTTAACGGTTTGAATCATATCTTAGGGTTCGAAATTCAACTCTTTTGTGGAAAACTCGTCTGTTTTTCTTAAAATTCAACAGTTTGGTTGAAATATTTTTTTTTTCACAACTGAAAAATCTGTCTTGGTTGAAAATTCAACTTTTGTTGAAAACTTGTCTTTTTGGTTTGAAAATTCATCTCTTTTGGTAAGAATTTTATCTTTTTTGGTTGAAAATGCACTTTTGGTGAAAAAATTAATCTATTTTGGGATAAAATTAACTTGTTTGTGAAAATTAATATTTTCGAGTTAAAAATTCAACTGTTTTGAAGAAAATTCGTTTCCTCGGCTTGAAAAATCAAAAATTGGATTCAGAATTAAATATTTTGTTAAAAATTAGTCCTTTTTGGTCAAACTGAACTGTTTACGATTTGAAATTTGAATCTGTTTTTGTTGAAATATCTACTACTACATTTCTCGTTAAGAATTCATCGTTTTTGGTTTAAAATTCAACTATTTAGTTGGAAATTCGATTTTTCGTTGATAATTAATTTTTTAAAGTGAAAACTTGACGATTCCATTTTTGGCTAAAATTTTTTTTACTTGAAAATCCAACTATTTGGTTGAAAATTTATGTATTTTGTTAAAAATTCGTCTTATGGTAGAAAATTGATCTTTTTGACTCAAATTTAACTGCTTAGCTCAAAGTGGAACTATTTTGTTATAAATTCTTTTTTTGTTCTTGAAATATTCATCGTTCAAGTAGAAAATTCATCTTGTTGGTTGATAATTTAACTATTTTGTTGAAAATTTAAGTCTTTTGTTGAAAATTCGTCTGCTTGGTTTGAAAACTCATTTCTTTTAGTAGAAATTTCAACCTTTTCCATTAAAAATACAGATGTTTGGTTCAAAATGATACAAAAAGGTTTGATTTAAATCAGTATAAACCCAGTATTATAAAAGTTAATTCTACAAACAAAAAATTATTGTCATTCAATTTTATATTACAATTTTTTTGAAAAATGTTTAGCCCGCTCGACAAAATACCCTGACTTAAAATAATTCCCTGACATTCTCAGGTTTTTCCAGGTATATAAAAATTCCCTGACATTCCCAAGTTTTTCCAGGTATATAAAAATTCCCTGACAATTCCAGGTTTTCCAGGTTTTCCAGGTGAGTAGACACCCTGTTTACTGTTGATTCTATTCGAAAAAGAAAATTATTTAATTATATATTAAAGATCGGGAAAGTCAAATAGCCCAGGCATTTTGCGAAATATGGACCAATCTTATTAATAAATACATGGAAACTACAAAGAACGTTATATTGCTCTTAATTGGAATACATAATTTTTATTCGATAATATTACATATTTTCACATTCATTGCGATTTTTTTGTAACATTTGACAGTCAGGCAGCCCTGGCCATTTCGTGTCGGGTGCCCCCGGACAGATTTTTTTATGTTAGGTTTCACTTGTTTCTGTCAAGAACTGATAAACAACCTTTTTCGTAAACACAGTAACTTCTAATGGTTTTTGAATTTTTTGTGAGTATTTTTGTTCTAATGTATAATAGTTTGAAGTCACAATTTAAAAGATAGACTTCCTGTTGATCATTATTAATAATATTATGATAAAATGTCCAATTTATACGATTTTCTGAGTTACCCGACACTCTTTTCGAATAAATTTTTTTGGTCCTCAAGTCAGTTGCTTTTATTTCCTACTTAATAAGATTGTTCTTTGAAAATCTGCTTTGGATCTGTTAGTAAAAGCACTAACTAACATTATAATGAACACTTTATATTGCTATTTCCATCGATATCGGCTAGATTATTAATAAAAAGGCTTAAGTGGCCGGTACTATCTGACTCTCCTCTAAACATTTTTATATAAAAATATCTATGCATGGATACTTTAAATTCACAGACGAAAAACGAAAAAAAAACGTAATTGAATATAATTGCAACTGAGTAGCAGTTGGTATTAATGCCGCAAGAAAATTATCAGTAGATAAATCACATTACCAACTATACAGTAGGAAATTGGCAACATGATCGTGTAAACTGGTTTGTACATTGTATATACATATATATCATATAATAATCGGATAGCATTTCGTAAGCTGGCAATAACCATTTCATTATAGCCAGTGTATGTTCCTGTACCGGGTCACCGCTGCATAGGATATAATACGTACAGTATCACTCAAAATTAAGGCCATGTTATACTTACCCGATTCCTACTTTACCGACATTTTTTTGCAAGAACTCACGTCCTAACGAATTGAGATATTGAGTTGAAATTTTCAGAATTCAGTTACAAGACACTAAAGAACGTTCGTATGGATCTAAATTTCTGAAACTACGAAAAAAATTATTTTGGAAAATGTTTGAAAAATTTTGTTTGGATTTCGAGAAATTTAGGACCATACAAACGTTCCTCAGTGCCTTTTATATAATTTCTCAGATTCTCAACTTGATATCTCAATTTGTGTGGACGTGAGTTGTTGCAGAAAAAAATTTCGGTAAGGTAGAAATTGGGTAAGTAAAGCGGATTGTATACAAAGACATCTTTCATATCAACTTTTAGTTCACAAACTGAATTTTGAAAAGTTTATTCTATCGAAAAAATAGGTCATTTCAAAGTTATACTGCATATGTAACAAAAGTAAAAGAAGTAACTATTTTGATCAAACAAAGTGACCACAATTTTTTATATTAGGATATACTGTTCTTTCGTTTCGAAAGTTGCAATATAAAATTATACTATTTCTGACCGCCCTTTCGATTGTTTAATTTCAAATGTGTTTAATAACGAGAATATATGAAACTCAACACTTTTAGTTCCAAACACCTTAAATTTCAAATTATTCAATGACCGAATCCATTTCGAACCAAGCAAGCAGTGCAGCTTCAAGTTACAGAATCATTCGCCTTTTAAATTCAGTTGTGTTTTGAAGGGAATACGATGACACGTATTTTACAGTTTTGATTTTAAAAAAATCATTTTCGCGGAATTATGAGTATTTGAAATTTTAGGGTTGTTTTAAAAAAAAACACAATTTTTTTCTCTAAACCTTTATAAGTTTTGATCTAATTTGAGTTTTATTTTTTGGCTCTGCTAAGATTTATGGTCTTCTTTCGAAGCCTGCCGGAAAATGAACAAAATATTGAATATTGACGGAATGGCGGCGGTTTTTCGGAAAATATAAAAATTTGATTTTCTCAAAAACGTCACCTTTTTTTTTGCTTACATATTTTTGCTTAATTGGTACTCAAATGACGAAGAAATCTTGAGAGTTTCAAGCGGGCCAGACAATTTTTCTGGTCAAGAGAAATTTTGTTCAAAAAAATTCAATTTTCGAATTTTTCTTATAAACAACGATAGATTCGACAAAATGCTAAGAAGGAAGTTTCCTCATTCTAAAAACTTCTACAAAAAATACCTCTTACTCATTCATGATATAATGCATCGTTCGCGATAAAAATTAAACAATTAAATTTTTTGAAAAAAGAATTCTCGTTGCCCTCAAAATTCTTTGCATGAGTTTCACCAAATTTCGTCTTTCTATAAACACGAATTCTTAAAGAATATTGCATAAAATAAAGGAAGTGTGTTTTCATATTGAATTTGACTTTATCTCCCCGACTGAATTTTGAAATCATGGAGATTTAATTTTATGAAAAACCCAATTTTTTATTTTATTTAATATTTCTTTTAAATTTGTGCTTATATGAAGACGACATTCTGTGACATTTATGTAGGCGAAATCATTTTTGTGGCCACAAGCATTTTCTTCCAAAGATTGTATTTTTTAATTTTGCTCGCAAACGATGCAAGATATCATAAAAAAGTAAGAGGTTTTTTGTACAAATTATTGAAGCGAAAAAACTTCTTTCTTAGCAATTTGTCGAATATGTCGTTGTTTGTACGAAAAATTCGGAAATTCAATTTCTCGAAAAAAGAATTCTCTTGAACAGGAAAGTAGTTTAGCCCGCATGAAACTCAGAAGATTTCTTCGTCTATCGAGTACCAGTTCAGTAGAAAAATTTGAGCAAAAAAAAGGTGGGGTTTTTGAGAAAATGGACTTTTAATATTAACCGAAAAATCGCCGCTGTTGTGTTAATCTTCAAAATTTTGTTAATTTTCTGGCGGATTTCGAATACGTGACGCCTTCTTTCTTTGAAAAACAACATATTCAAGAGGCGCCTGATTTGAAATGGATTTGGTCCAATATTGAACAATTCAAACTTAAAATTATTGAACTGTTAACGATTTCAATTTAATATTCCTTAATTTTGAAAGTTTTACCCAAATATCAACAATCGAATTCGAAATAATTCGATTTTTAACTTATTTCATGCTCAGGATTGACTTGCCCAAGAAATAGGTTTTCATATGTAGAAAATGAGAAGACACCTATTTTTTTCAAATTACCATAACGATATTTTTAAATTTTTTACGAATATTTAAATATTTCAAGAGTAAAATATGTTTTTTTTTCAAATTTTACTTTAAAGCCCGTGTCATTCTTGCAATTTTTGAGATATCACGGTTTTTCTTATTTCAGGTCATCCAGTTTTTTAAACTCTTTCAAAATTTTCGAAAAAAAATTTTGAAGTTATTTCGATTTTTTGAAGAAAAAAAGAAAGAATCTTAAAAACCCTATCTTTTTTTCTGAAATTTCAGGAATCATAGGTACTAGTATAGTCTACCTACCATACATTTCCCAGTTGTAATTTTTTTGTTTTTCGAGAGAAAAAAATTACTTTTGACATCGTTTTTAAAACCTTGCCCCTCTTGCAGTTTTTTAGATTTTAAGGTTTTTCTTGTTCCAGTGTGTCAAGCTTTTTTTTACTCTATCGAAACCGATGAGTTGAACGAAGAAAGAATAAAAATGGTAAAGCTATTTTGGTTTTCTGAAAAATTAAAATACGAAATTTTCTCAAAACAGCTACCTTTTTCTTTTGTTGAAATTTTGAGGAGTGATAGGTAGAAGAAAAAGATGAAAGAAGATGATGACAAAAAGAAGCTCAAAGAAAAAGTAACCAGCTTTGAAGTTTTTGACGCATTATATCGTTATGTCTAATAATTAATTATTTAATACGGAAAAAATTTATTATTTTATGAAGAATCTTGCTGAAAATATGTGATTGTGTAATTAAGTGAAAAATACGCAAGATTATTTGAATCTGCACGATTACATACCTAATTTTGAGTGATTTTAGTCAAGTCAACAACACGATTTTTTGAATCAAATAAACGAAGGATCCTGCACGATTTTCATTTCAAGTCGCTTGCCATGGAATTGTCTCGTCTTGTGATATTTAGTAATTCAATGAAGTATGTACTAAATAATTAGCACAAGATGAGACAATTTCACGGTAAGCCATTTGTAATGTAAATTTTGCGGGGCCTTTTATGGTTAGATGAACTGAAAGTTTTGGTGAAATCAACCAAAATCTTTGCTTAGGCCAAGAAGAACACTTACTTAAATCAACTAAAATATTCCCTTGGATCAACTAAAATATTTGCTTGGATCAACCAAAAGGTATGGTATAATCAAGCAAATTTAACAAACCAAAAAATTTTCTTGGGTCAAACAAATATTTTGTTGACCATATTATAACCATATTCTAGGGTTGAATTGGCCAACATTTTTTTTAATCAAATAAATAATCTTCTGAGTGTACAAAATAATTAATTTAACTAGGAAATTTCTGGAAATTTGAAAAAAAAACCAAGAATCGAATCATCAAATTTGGACCTAACACACTCAAATGTCTCGAAATCCAATTGAAACCTGCCCCCCAAAAAATGTTCCCAAAAATAAATTTAAAAAAAAGATTTGTTCCAATCTACACTGATTTTATTATTATTTTTCATTTCATATGTAAATTAAAGTTTTGGATGAAAACTGTAAAAGGCATCAATAACTGTTCATGACTTCGCTAAGGAATATATAAAAAGGTATTACCTACACACCGAAAGTAAAAGGGAAAATCAAAATATAATTTTTCGAATGCAAAATTTTCCAAATTTTCCATGAAATTTTCAGCTGAAATTGGAGAAATAACTGAACTTATGGGTGTACCGAATTTTTGCTTATAAAATTTTCCATTACATTTTAAATAAGTTGAGTTCATAATGAAATCTATTCCTTTTAGAAAGTCTTTTTGGCTCAATCAAATACGTATTTTAATATTATTCCGTCTATTTAAAATTGATTTTTTTAAACTAATTCTAAAGGTATACTCGGAAACATTGCAACAACATACAAAGAAATCATTACATAGGCATCGGAACTATTTTTTGAGATACAATTTTTTGAAATTTCCAACAAGTTTTGATATTATATTTTGGGGTTATTAGGGAGTCTTTAAGTATGAAATTAAAATTTTGTTCTCAAAATTTAGTAGGAGTGTTAATAGTTAAAACAACCAATCTCAAAGGATACTTTACCTCATGATTCTTTCTCAAACAATAATATCTTGCAAGAACCGAATCTTTAGTGTTGATATCCGTCCATCTTATATCCTTTCCCAGAAGCTCTTTCTTGCCAGATAGTCAAGCATTTTAAAAGCTTTATTTATTATTTTTTTACGGATTTTTATCTAATATATCAAAACTTTCGTTATAAAAAAGTAATTCCTCCATGTCTCTAATATCTCATCCTATTCATAACGAAATTGCAGTTATTAAAAACTTAGTTGACAGAGCTTTAGGTTTATCCCATGATCATTTCATAAAGAAAATATTAATATTTTTAGAAGTATTCTTTTTTGAAAAATTATTGCCCAAAAAAACTGATTGAGAAGCATATTAAAATTAGAATTGAACAAATCAAAAGCAAGAAAAATAACAATTTAGCTACAGATACTCAAAAGGAAGTGGAAGAATTTAGTTTTTTCAATACTTTTGTTCTCCCATATTTTGGTCAAACTTTGACAACTATTGATCATGACTTTGATTGGGACAATATTCAAATTTAACATTACGAAAGTAATGAAAGTAAGAAAGAATTTGTGGAAATGCTTTACATTAAAAAGCAAAAAGAGTTATCTATAAATTTACAAACTGATTTAGAAAAATTTAATGCTTGTTATGGTGGCACGATTGATCACATTTAACAATGAGTTTTCATGAACTTTCCTTTATTCTATTTTATCAAACTTGATCAGTTTTAGAAAAATTGAACAATTATCGTTATGATGGTATGATTTGTTATATTTAACAAGGAGCTTTCATAATACCCTTTTTGCCCTTCAAATTTATCTTTGATTGAGTTTCCTTGCCTGTTTCTGTTTTGGTTGAGATTTGAAATTCATAACGTATTTTGGGCGTGGTTTGAGTTTTGAATAAAAGGGTATATGGGTGATTCTCATCAAATATGCACATTTGTGTAACCGCTAAATATTTTATTAATTAAAGACGCTAATATA
>JAUMHM010011862.1:0-17514 GCA_032362435.1 Melikaiella ostensackeni
TGTAATATATGTCTGAAGTCAAGTGTGTTTGACACTCGCCATCTCTTTCTCAGGATTCGTCTGCTCGGTGTTGATTTCATCGTTTCAGGAAATGAATATTTTCTATCAATTTATTCATTTTCTCGTAAAAAACGCTCGGTATTTTTCGTTATATAGATTCCAGGATTTCATCAGACCCCGAATACTAGGTGAGTTTTACCTATTTATCCTACAATCTACTTCCGTGAAAAAATGTGGGGTCAGGGCCGTGCTCATAATTGGGGGCAACAAAAAAAGTTTCTAAGTCCCCTTTTCCCAACGACTTAATCATACACTCTACTACTTGCGAATGGCAGTCTGCTTCGGTTTGTTTACGTACCACACTGCTCGCGCAGTACGCTTGTTGTTTTTCTAAGAATAGGGACTTAATCTATCTTTAGATGGCGCTGATTTCACTGAAAATTGCGGCAACCATGGCAAAACTGAGGTGACCAAAGTTCGAAATCGATTGGAAATAGTGCAAAATCAATTAAGATTATAAATGTTCTCATAAGTCCTAAAAATTTTGAACAATTTTTATGTCATACATAAATTTGTTCTGAATAACATAAAAATTGTTAAAAATTTGTAGGACTTATGAGAACATTTATAATGTTAATTGATTTTGCACTGTTTACAATGGATTTCGAGCCTTGCTCACCTCACTTTTGCCAGTGTCGCCGCAATTTTCGGTGGCGGCAGCACCATCGGAAAGATAGATCAGTTCCCTATACTGAGTTTGTACTGAGTGTCAAATGTAGCGACCGAAAACTCGTTGCATATTATCTAAGCAGAACTAATATCGATCAAACCATACCTGCTACATTTGAAATTTTAGTATTTTCAGACTTCTTTCAGAATGAAATATAAATTATACATGTATATTTTTTTACTTCTATCTCATTTTAAAATAATTTTAACAGTGTTAAAAAAAAATTTTTATTCAAATTTTCATTTTTGATCCGTCTAATAATTTGGACACCCACACATGTTGCCAGTGGGTGTCCTCGACCTACTGTCTGAGTGTCCTGACACCCAGGGCACCAGGGTTGTTGCGCCCCTGTGTATGAAGAATATAAAGTCTATAAAGGTACTATAATTAACTAATTTATATTTTTGTTACATAATTGAAAATATTATTGTTATCTCAGAACATTATAAAAAAGATTTAATAGGATAGGAAATGCAACTGTTTAGAAATTTGTTTTGAATTTCCGTAGAAAATGCCAATGATAATGTGCATGACATTCGAAAATATAAATAAATAATTATAAAATACTTTTTAAAGACAATATAATTCTCATTTTCATTACATTCATGAATATTAGGATGTTCGAATCTACTTTTACTACACTTACCTTTTCATTTAAATCTCTTAAACCTTCTTCAAATATTCACTATTTAAATCTTGCCTTTCTCTGTAATTTATTCACTAATTAAACGCACAATAAAAAGCACACGATAAAATACTGGATATTAAATACGTAGGGAAACTCTAAATGATCTACCGTTCTAGACAGCAAACACGACTTTGAATTTGAACACTCTTCTATGAAGAAAAAAGCATAAAATGAAATCCAAACTTTTTTTTCTAAGGTTGAGAAATGTATAGTTGAACATGTCGCGAATCTTCTCGGCACAAATTTTCCACCACTTACTACCGATTATAGTGTAAATTCTGTAAAATGAAAAAAAAACACGTCGATTTTCAGGTTGGCAGTTGGCTTTACATTCCGTTCGCGCCAATGCAGCAAGTATGGTGGGAGTAGTAGGGAAACGCGAAGTCGAACGTATTTGAGCATCGAAGTGGAGGGACCATAGTTTGATGGATGATGCTCCTCATCTTGCCGCGGTCCCGTGGCCCACTCCATGTTACGCGGCCTTAGTGGGGACTCGCGAGTTTGCGCGCTCCAGTTATCCCTGCTTGTTGGCAACTAAGTGAGTGTTTCACTCGTTTGTTGACAAGTTGCCTACGAGCAAACCTTGCATGTAACTCGCAGGTTACAATATATTTCACAAGAATATTCTTCTTATCAAAAATGATATTGAAATTCTTCCGACTTTTTCATTCAAACTTTAGCTTCCAGCAACACGCAAAAAAACAATTGTACATTCAAGCTGATAAGTAACTGCGATTCTATAAAGATTAGGCTATAAAATAAGCACAAAAACGTTCAAAAATGTTAATTATTTCGGGTGTCATTTAAAATTTAAGAAAACGTTGAAGTTGACACTATTTCTGCAATATCTACTTAAAATATAGACAAATTGGCTTCATCTCTGACTCATTTTACACAGAATTTTGGAAGCTTTCAACCTTTTAAAGAGAAAAAATTTTTCTTCAATAGTGGAACGAAACTCGTGAGTTTCCATCCGCTTCGGAGGATGGAAACTAAGCGATTGCCGGTCCGTGAGAGAGGAGGATGAAAAGAGAGAAAAAACGTGTCGCCATCTGACGACTAGTCACGGTACCTATCATTCTCTCTCTTCCAAAGGCTCGAGAGCATATTTAAATGTATAAGAGCATTTTTTTGTGTCACGTTTCGTTTAATTTTATACTCTAATTTTTTTCATTTTGAACGTCGTTTTATAGGTAAGGGGAGGCTCCAACCACCAGACCCCCCTTGCGCCCCCCTCCAGCGCCCCCCTCCCCGTCCTTATTTTCTACCTTTACGGTTTTTTTGGTCATATTATATTTCATCACAGTCGTTTTACGACCACTTTTTGAATATATTTGCATGCGAAAACTCGTTTCGCTCCGCTTTTGAAGAAAATAGTATGTTGACCTCGAGCAAAAACGGTCGTTTGCGCCTTGTATGAAGTTAAGTACCTCGGCTTCGCCTCTGTGCTCAACTTCATACGCGGCGCGTAAGCGCCCGTTTTTGCTCTCGGTGCACAATGTACTATAGCTCGGATGTAATTGAAATTGAGAGGACTTAATTAATCGTAAAAAAAGAGGTGAATAACCACTTATGACCGGTAGTGTATCTAAAGCTTTGTGGTTCTAAAAGGTTCATTATGATGTTAGCAGTCAGATTATTTCAAAATTTTGCCACCTTTGACATTTAACGAAGATATTAGCAAATGAAATTAAGCGCACACATGCACAGTGCAAGGATCGTGGCCCGCATTCGATGAACCGCACGGTTCCGTTGAAATGTCTTCAACCCAAAAGTGCGAACACCAAGAATATTTTCCTTGATTTTGTGTCTGAGATGTCTTACAACTATTTTCGTATAAAAAAACAAAATCCTCGCCGGAGCTGTTTTTCAAAAAATCTATTTTTAATTTCAAAAAATTGAAATTTCCACTTTTTTCGAGAACGAAATGGGATATGGAAAAAATGTAAGAGAGAAAAATTGTTTCTTGGAAAAATTTCAACAAAAAAGCGCCCTTAATAATTTTAAATCTCACTTTTCATCATGAGCCGATAACATTTTTGGAATAAAAAAATATCTTCAGACAATTTAAATAATAATAATATTATTTGTTCCAATTTTTTCTCTGGAACAAAATAGTTAAAAACGAATTTTCACCTCTCAGACTCAAAAAATCAATTTTTTCAAAAAACGAAGTGTCCTCAAACGTTTAAAGTAAGTAAGCAGACAAAAAAATATTTGAACGTGTAACAGCGAAGTTTTTTCCTCATTCCAGCTAAATATTTATTTTACCCTTGTCTCAGAAAAATGGAATGCATATCATTTACCAATTACAACAGGTTTTTTTAGGTTATGTTAGGGCTTTTAAAAATTTTTTGAAGTTAAGGTTCATTAAGACCCATGCACTGTTTAAAACGCTAAAATATATATATATATATATATATTTTTGTTTATTATAAATAATGGCTTTTTAGCTTACAGAATTATCCATTCTACCCAAATTAAAAATAATTAAATCACTATTCTGTAAATAAAAAATATACTTTTCTATTTATCATATTTATAATTTATAAATTAATAAAATATTTATAATATATTAGGTATAATAATATGTATTATATAACATATTCATAATGTAATAATATTCATAATTTATCATTCTGGTAAAGTATATTTTTATCTATAGAATATATTAATTTGTAACTTTTGACGTCAAAGTCGAAATTAGCGATCTCAAAAACTCCCTTGTACCAAGTTTTAGACAAATCTATAAAAATCGACAAATTTTGGCCGCAATATTGGATCCGCAATTTTCAATTGGTAACTTTTGACGTCAAAATGTAAATTAACGACCTTATAAGCCTCCTTGTACTAAGTTACAGGCAAATCTGTGAAAATTAAAAAATTTTGGCCGTCATATTGGATCCGCCATTTTGAATTTGTAACTTTTGACGTCAAAGTCGAAATTAGCGGCTTCAAAACCCCTCCTTGTACCAAGTTTAAACAAATCTAAAAATTCGGAAACTTTGGCCGCCATTTTGAATCCGCAATTTTTAATTCTAAGAAGTTTTGGACAAATCTGTAAAAAATGTCAAATTTTGGCCACCATATTGGATCCGCCATTTTGAATTTGTAACTTTTGACGTCAAAATATAAATTCGCGACCTTAAAAAACGTCTTGTACAAACTTTCAGGCAAATCTGTAAGAATTTTAAAATTTTGACCACCATATTGGATCCGCTATTTTGAATTCGTAACTTTTGACGTCAAAATTGAAATCAGCGACCTCAAAAACCCTGTTACACCAAGTTTCATACAAATCCAATGAAATCTTGAATTTTTGCCAGTTTTCGGTGTCTCTCAGCCCACTTGTGTGGTTGATTTTCGAGCGTCGTAAAAACTTAAACATTTTAGGAGTCCAAGGTGAAATATATAATGTAAATTAGTGTAAAAAGAGATTTCAGACTTCAGAGCTCAAACGCTCTTAAAACAGGGGAAACATGGGTGATTTTTCAAGAAAATAGGGAAATAAATTATTTTAAATAACATTATTGTAGGTACCATATTCCTATTCCAAGTCGAAATATATTGCATTTTCAACAAAATAGTGGAATTTCTAACACAAAAAGACAAATGACAAATTTTTAACGAAAGGGTTGAGTTTTCTAGCTAAAAAGTCGAATGTTTTATAAAATTTTGTCTTTTTACCCGAAAAGGTGAATCTTTAACAGAAAATTTAATTTTCAACCAAGAAAGATGATGTTTCAACCACATAGATGAATTTTCAAACGAAAAAATAATTTTCAACCAAACAGTTTCATTTACAACCAAATAGTAAAACTATCAAGCAAAGGAGACGAATTTTTAACAAAAAAATTTGATTTTTAACCAAATAGTTAAATTTTCAACATACGAAGATAAATCATCAACCAAATGATCAAATTTTCAATCAAAATAGATCAAACTTCAACCAAAAACAATTGAATTTTCAACCAAATAGTTGAATCCTCAACCAAGAAGGTTGAATTTTCAACAAAAAAAGATGACTTTTCTACCAAAAGAATTATTTTCAAGCCAAAAGGACAGATTTTCTAGCCAAACAGACGAATGTTCAATAAAACAGTTGAATTTTCGACCAAAAAAGATGACACTTGAACAAAATAGTTGAATTTTCAATTAAATTGTAGAATTTTTAACAAAAGAGATGAATCATAAACGTAAAATATAATAGTCGACTTTTCAATGAAAAAGAACCCACTTTGAACCAAAAAGACGACTTTTCTACCAAAAAATGAATTTTCAATCCAAAAGAACATATTATCCATCCAGAAAGACGAATGTTTAACAAAACAGTTGAGTTTTTGACCAAAAGAGATGAACTGTGAACCAAAAACATAATAGTAGACTTTTGAAATCAAAAGAATCAACTTTCATTCAAAAATAGTTGGATTTTCTTCTTCAGTTTTATTAATTCGGTTCACATTTAAGCGAAAAAATGAAAAAAAAAGGAATCTCTTGCGAAAAGGGAGAAAAAGAGAAATTCTTCAAGGAAGAGGAAAAGAAGGGAATAGAAGAAAGAGTGTGAAGTTTGTGATTTAATAAACCGCAGTGAAAATTCTGCTAAAGGAAGCAACTGATGTTATTTCAGAACATGATTTGTGACGTTCCGTAAGAAAAGAGGCCATTTTGTCGATCGTAGTTTAGGAGATACCTGTATTTGCGTTTT
This sequence comes from Melikaiella ostensackeni, assembly GCA_032362435.1. NCBI lineage: Eukaryota > Metazoa > Arthropoda > Insecta > Hymenoptera > Cynipidae > Melikaiella > Melikaiella ostensackeni. Next base: position 6,124 of record JAUMHM010011862.1, read on the forward strand.
TGCGACCCAGGATCTAAAATATATATTTTGGATTTTCGATGGAAAATCATACTTCAATCTGTGCTCTAATTGGTAAAATTATACTTTTATGTCCCAGAGATGACCAGAAGTGGGTAAATTATATATTTGAAAACAAAATATATACCATGTGAACTTATGGCACTCTTCAACTTCAAATAAGTGTTTTGTCGAAAAGCGGGTTTCAAATTTATTTGCAACACATTTAAAGTATCCCTAAATTATATATTTATTATGCCAATCATTAGTAATTAATTATATAAATGTAGGTCACCTACGTAATTACCTTGTTAAATATTCATATTGGAAGTTTTCGTTCTGAAATATAGAAGGAACTTTATTATTTGAACGATCTATCAACACAAGCTTTAAATTCTTAAACATATAGTATACGAGGCTTGTTTGATAAGTTTGATTTTAAAAAAACAAGTCAATTTTTTTTTCAAAAGTTTAACTTTATTCCTCAGCATAATCTCCTTCGAGAGCTACACACTCATTGTTAGTCCAGCGAGATTTCAGAGATTTTTTAATCTCTTCAGAAAAGTAAGATTTCTCGAGGTCAACAAAATACGCATTTACGGCATCGATTACTTCTTCATTGGACGAGAATCTCCTTCCACTGAACCAGGTCTTCAAGTTGAGGAACAGAAAAAAGACGCACGGAGCCAAGTCTGGAGAATAGGGTGGATGAGGAATCAATTCGAAGCCCAGTTCGTGTATTTTTGTCATTGCAGTTCCGGAGGTGTGAGCCGGTGCGTTCTCGCGATGAAACAGAATTTTTTGTACGCCAATCGTGGCCGCCTTTTTTGTAGCTCGGCTTTCAAACAGTCCAATAATGATGCATAGTACGTTTCTGTTATAAGTTTACCCTTCTCCAAGTATTCAATGAGGATGATTCCTTGGGAATCCTAAAATACTGTGGCCAGCTCCTTCCCAGGTGACAAAACAGTCTCCGCCTTCTTTGGCGCACTTTCACCAGGCAGTACCCACTGCTTTGACTGCTGCTTTGTCTCGGTTGTATAGTGGTGGATCCAGGTTTCGTCCACAGTCACGAATCGACGCAAAAAGTCCTGCATATTCCGATTAATCTGCGCCAAACACTCAGAAATCTCACGAACCTCAATTCGTCGATCTTCCATAACCATATGATGAATTTTGTTCACCATATCCGATGTGGTGACCTCAATTGGGCGTCCGGAGCGCGCTTCATCTTTAGTTGGGGTACGGCCACGTTTAAATTCGTTTCTTGCTCATATATTACAAAGTTTATTTTGGCGCCATCTAGCGGAAAATTTACCTTACTTATCAAACGAAGCTCGTTAAAGGAACATTCTTTTTTGAACAAAACATCAACTTCAAAATCTTGAATATAAAATGATCTTCGACATTTTAACCCAGATGGCTTGTAACAGTAAACGCAATTCCAAACAAATTTTTTTCGAAAAGTGAGGCGATATTTATTGCAAAAGTAGGAACAAATCTGAAAAATTCCCGGCTTTCTCCGGCCTTTTTCTGGTGCTCAAAATTGCAGGCTAATTCTCAGTTTTCCCGGTCAGTGGCCACCCTGATTTTAATAAACTTTATATCAATTATCTCTTAGACTTAAGATGGTCAACCTTTTCTAATTTTTAATATTATTCTTATTGGCTATATTTTGTATATTACATACCAATAATGCAATCATAGAATTGGGAACGCTAGGAAGTTCTTTTAAATACTCAATCACAAAATTCCCTCTGGGCAGTTTTATCTGAACTCTATTGCGGTCAAAACTAAGTAAGTGTCGAAAGTTTCAGATTTACTCGATTCGCGTGAAAAACGATATTGAAGTTCGAGTTTGCAAACATTGGAAACAGTCTTTTTGGAATTGATCCAAATTATGGTCATATATTAAATTTTCAGTAACTCTTGAATACAAACTCCGGATGAGATGAGTCTTCTAGACAAAATCGTAGTTAAATTGGATTTGTCATTATTTATTAATTAATTAAAAATTCTTCGAATAGTATTTAAAGTTTAATGTTTTTTCACACAGAAGATGAAAAACGTTCCATTTCAAAAGACGTGCATAAAATACGGCGAAAATGAGAAATAATTTTGTTATAAACGCTTTTAAAGAAGACTGAAAGGAGAAAATTATTTGATATTTTGATGACATTTGTTTTTAACATTAAATAGTAAATGCACCATTTCCAAAGTCATTATCGAATGCAATTTCCGAGTCACCTCGCTAATAGTTTTATGTTCTAAACTTAGCGTCAATTACTTAATATAGACACTCAATGTTAATTTTACAGCCACTCGAAAAATCTTGGAATTTTAATTCCCGCACTTTATTATGCATTCTTGAGTTTATATTTCTATACTTTTTAGAATCTTAAAATGAGAATTCACATTTTTCAGTCGACGATATTCAGTTAAAATATTTCAGAAAAAGTAAAAGGATCAAATAAATTATAGTAAATAAAGATTTTTTCACCCAAACAATAGCTAGATAGGGGGAGTTTTGGATGCAAATTTCCGTATGAATAGTTAATATGCAGCTAGAGCGTAGAAGGCTGTGAGCTTGATGTCTCTCTTTATGATGACTCACGAGTCGAAGCGCTAGGGTATCTGATTCTCAGTATCGATATTGAGAATCAGATACTCCAACACTCCGATTCGTGAGTAATCACAAGGAGCGACACCAAGTTCACAGCCTTCTGCGCTCCAGCCGCATATTTACTATTCGTATGGTAATATGTATCCAGAGCTCCTCCTACCTATTCCAAATACTAAAAAAGATTTTATGATGCCAATAAAATCGTCTTTAAAGTCTAATTTAAAACATCCCTAATTAGTCCAGGCATCTCGTACAAAAAATGTACCTGTATCCTTACCGCTTTAAGTAGGTAGAGAGCATTTTTTTGCTAAAACGGTTTCTTGAGGGGTTCTGATGAAAATTTCAAATTTGCTAAAAATGTCTACGACGCGTCCTGGAAATATTTTTGAAAAAAGTTCAAAAAATCTTGTTTGCGGAGATTGACCCATCTTGTTGCATTTTAAAGCAAAATTTTCAACAGCAAAATTAAACTAGACACAATTCTGAGAATTAAAAGAAAATTAAGAATCTTCTACCTTCAATAGGTGCTGAATCAAGACCCTTCAAAATAACCCGACTTTTCTCAAAAGAGAGGCTGAAAAATCAAGTTCTGAAATTTGTGTCTGTACTTTGGAACCTGTTTATTTTACGAGAAAATGTTGAATATTAATTGAAGTACATGTAATTTCAAGTAATGCTAAAAAACAATGACCTAGCCCCAATATGTCGTAAGTTATGGCCTCCCCTGGCTGTTTTAAATTACGTGATTATTGACGATCAGCATAATTGATCAAAATGTTTTCCCACTAGTACAATAATAAAATTTCATTCCTTCACTATTAATATTATTTTTTCCACTCTGAGCAGGGCCGCAAAATCACATATTTCTTGCGGTAGTTGAATAAAATATTGTGTGCGACTAGTGGTCGAAGGAGAAGATTCCTCGAGTGTGTTACCACGCTCACGGAATTTTCTCCTTCTCCCACTAGTCGCACAATATACTATTTTTTAAATATTTCGTTCTGGGCATATCCTACGGAAAGACTGTAATGGGATAAATAATAGGGGACCAAATTCTGCGTAAAATAAAAATAAACCTTGAAAAAAATGACCCTTAAATGACCCCTAAATGGTCCTTTCCATTCAGAAGGCACCTTATGTACTGGGAAATGTACTTGCAACCGTATTTGAGCATTTTGGTGACATATAAGTACCTGTAATTCATCAAAAATATACATTTTTTTAATTTTGCGTTGAAAACAATTAATTTTTTAACTATTGTTTAAATAATACTCTCTACACTTTCAACTTAGTGCATATTTTATATATTTTCTTTGTGAAAATCACTTTCAAAATATCTGTTATCGAAAATAATTGAAGGAAAAATTACAAATTAACTGTTTTTACAATGTTTATTCATTATTTTATGAAAATGCAATTGAAAGGATTATTCAGGGTGTCTGGTGTTTCTTAGAAACAAAATTCCAGGACTTTTCCAAGTTTTCCAGGACAAAACAAATAAATTTTTCCATCTACCTTTCTTTAATTATTACAGTGAACTTTATTGGAAAAATACGTATAATTCAATATAAATTAATTATAATAATCTTCAAATTCATTCATTCACTTTGTTCGCATTGAAGCTCCTATGTTTGCGCTCGCTTTTCGCGTGTTTTTTGACTCACGATTTTTTCTGTCCTTTGTCAATGTGACAGGTTATTAGTATAGGTCAGTTTGACATTTTATAAAATTGCATTGTCTTCCCAGTTTTTTGTTTTGTTTTGAGAGGTCATTCTAAAAAATATTTTGTATGTATATTGAGAAATTGACTGATAATATTGTCCAATCATTTTCAATTGATAGCTCTAATGATTTAACAATTTGAAACTAAAATCCTCCCGAATCAATAATAGTTTCGAATTCAAATATTAAGAATGTCACTACAATTTTACTATTAAATCTTTCAGATCTGCAAAATTTTATATCGAAAGCTCTGATAGTCAGTTTTAAGTTTGAAAATTTTAGATGTAAATATTCCAAATTGTTTGATTTTAATTTTAATCGTAGAAAATTCTCTGCTTTTTTAAATTCTTCGAAATCGTAGAATATCAAGTTGAGAGACTTGATAGTTGCACAATTTTCAGTTTAAAGGATTTGTAACTAAATATTTTGGAATGAAATGTTTCCAGAATAATTTCAAAATAATGAAATATTAAGAAAATACTTTGTCAAATTCAAGCCCTGAAAATGAGAATATTTTTAAACCAGGCATTGAAAATTGAATTAGGATTCATTTGAAAATGTTCCGAAATATTAAACATGTCACACTCAACTGAAAAAAAATAATAATTTCGAATTGAAAGGATTAAAATTGTGCAATTCCAAGATGCAAATCTTAGCGATCTTTTTTGTATTCTTTTTTTTTTAATTTTTTCCTCTCAATGTCATATCTTAAAATTGTCCAACTTTCAAAGATTTAAAAAAGTGAATTATTTAAAGTTGAAAAATATTTTATTCCAAGATTTCAAGAATGAATAATAATTCTAAATAAAGGGTTAAATATTGAAACGATTTCAAATTTAAAAATTCAAAATTGTGTTGTTTAAAATCACAATAGATGAAAATTGAACCACCTGAAATTGATCTCTCAGTAATTAAATAATTTCTTTAATTTTGGATGGTTATAATTTTAAAGTTCTGAATTTTCATGTTAAATGCTGTATCTTTAATTTTTCACTTTCATAACTTTTAATTTTGCAATTAAAATTAAAGTGGTTGAATTCTGAGTAGTATAATCAAGAATTTGAAACTCGTGAGTTATTAAACGATTTAAATTTACTTAAAATAATTTCAATTTCAAAGGATTTGAGCATAAAAAAGTTTTAATATCACTATTCTTGGTAATTAAAAATTTTCTGAGTTTTAAGTGAAGTTCGACTTCGTTGAATTCTCAACGCTCCGAAGTAGAAATTTTTTAATTTTTAATGGTTTTCGTTTAAAATTACTTAATTTTGAACGTTTTTTAAGAATAGTTCAATTTTACAGGTTTGTAATTGAAAAATTTTCCATTTTTAACGATGAAAATGATGGTCAATTAATTTTTTGATCAGAAAAATTGGTCTAATCTGTTTCAATGTTAAATTATAATTTTTTCATGTAATAATAATTCGAGATTCTAGAATTTCAGAAGCTTTGACTTTGAAATATTCAATTTAGTTTTGAATTTCAAATTTTCAAATTTTAATCGCTTCAAATGAAAAATTATTTAAATTCAAAAGTTTTCAATTTCAAATTAGTTAATTTTGAACGATTATAGATATGAATTTATACAATTTCAATTTCTTTGAATTTTAAAAGCTCCAATTTTTTAAATTCTCATCTTAAATTATTCAATTTTGAATTTTGAAATTGTCCTATTTTCGAAATTTTAATCTGAAATGATTCAATCTCGAGATTCTTCAATTCAAAATAAAATTGTTTAATTTTGAAAGCTTTAAATTAGAAGTAATGCAATTTAAACTCCTTTCTAACGAAATTGTCCAATTTTCAAAATTTTAGTCTGAAATTTTTCAATTTTGAGAACTTCTTTTTCAAAATTTTAAACACCTTCAATTTCAAATTATTTAATTTTTTTAACGTTTTTATTTAGAAATGATAGAAGTTCAATTCCTTTTCGTTCCATTCGAAATATTGTCCTTTTTCAGAATTTTACCTAATCTAAAATTGTTTTATTTGGAACGTTTTAAATTTAAAATCGTTCAATACATTTCTTTTAAACTTCGAACGCTTTCAATTCGAAAATATTATTTATTAATCATTGTTTCAAAAATGTTTGAAACTCCTAATAATAAAAAATTTGTTTATTATTATATATCCATTTTTTAACATGAAGGTATTTAAAGGAAAAAACCTAAGCTTTCTTTTCAGACAGAAAAAGAAAAAGAAAAAAGAACCCTGAGTATGGAAAAAGGATAAAAAAAGGTATTTTAGAATGCGACGCTTAAGAGAAAAATTCCAGGAATTTTCCAGGTTTTTTCAGGTAAAAACAAATTCAAGGACTTTCCCAGGTTTTCAGGGATTTCCAGGACGCTAGACACTCTGGAATATTTTTACAATATTTTATTATTTTATGCTTAAAGTATCAAAAACTGATCTACTATTCATCGCAAATGAAACAATTATTGTTAATTGTTGACAATAAAATAATAAATCAATCAATCAATTACGTAATTATGCAATGAATGAATGAGTGAATTAATTATTTGAATGATTGACTGATAAATTACTTAGTATCAGGAGATGGAGTACATCGTAAACACTTTAAAATTATTTGCAAAAAAAAGGTTTTTTTGAAAGGTCATAACTTTTGACCGATGAAGGCTTGAATATTAATTTTTTTCAGATTTACGCATACTTTCCTGTGATACAACTTTTTCTCTAACATTGTCTAAAAGTGGCTTCACCCACGAACGAAGTATTTTGAAAAAAGTGAACACGAGTCTATCCAGAACATTTTTTCTTAAAATTAACAGATTCCAAAGTACAGATATACAAACTTCTGAATTCGATTTTTAAGCCTCTTTTTTGAAAAAAAATTGGATTGCTTTGAAGGGTCATAACTCGGCACATATTGAATGTCAAAAGTTCTTTCTTTTTTCTTACTTTCTCAGAATTGTGTCTAGTTGAATTTTGCTGCTGGACATTTTGCTCTAAAAAGGGGAAGGCTTCCTCTGCGACATTGACTTTTTGATGAGACTACCATCAATCGATAGTTCGTCAAAAATAATTAGACAGCGGTAAAGAGCCTGTCTAGCGACCACGCTGCCGCTGGTTCAAACTTTTTTGTGGAAATTTTTTTCGCATTGTAAACATGTCAAATAATCATTTTTTGATGCTCCCCTGGCGATTTCATTTTTTTTCAAAAATAGTTAAATTATTAGGGAATAAATATCATGCAGAAATTTTATATACATCAGAAGCAAATTGTTAAATTTTATAGCGTAAAAAGAGACATCTGCGGCTAAATTCGAAAAAAATGAGTGTGCATATTTATTCTGCTTTTTCTGAATCCGGTTTCGGACCCATTGTCACGATTCATGGAAGAGAGAAGAGAGTAAGGCCAGCTGCTCCTGTCGTCAATTCTCATGCATGATATTCATTCCCCAATAATTTAACTGTTAAAAAAAATGATCCCCGGGGAAGCATTAAAAAAATATTATTTGACATATTGACAATGCGGAAAATTAAAAAAAATAATAATAAAAAAATTTCGACAAAAAGATTTGAACCAGCGGCAGCGTGGTCGTTAGGCAGGCCTTTTACCGCTGCACCGGCGGCGCTTGGTGAAAGCATTCGCGCGCGACTCGGTGGACCTTTGGCAACCGTGGCGACCGTGATTTTCATACGCTCATAATTCTTGAACAAGGACCCACTTACAAAGGAGCAATGAAAACTGGATAGGTCAAAATTCAGATAAATTTGATACCTCCTATCATAAATGATGAAAATGTCAAAATATAACTTAATTTCAAAATTTAGAGTTAGGCTCAAATTATTGAAAGGCAAAGTGGGACAGAATTTTGCAGGATTAGATCGTTTCCCGGGCACTTCCCTCAGAGCTCCGGTGGTTCAGGCGGTAAGGCGTCATAGTTCCATGTAGGAGGTAGGGGGCTCGATCCCGGCTGGAAATTTTTCTACATACTTCTATCGAGGCTCTGGTGGTTCGGATTCCACCTTAAACTGTAGGTTTTTTTATCCCACTGGAATTTGAAACTCTCATCCTCTCAGGTCTCGAAGAAATACGAATTTTCCACCAGAAATCCGGATTGGAAGAGCTAAAATCTCTTTTAATATTAAATAATTGAAATGATTCATAATTTTATACCCTGTTCGACCGAATTTCGTTTTCGCTTTCTGGCCAATTTTATACAATCCAAAACAACAGTTACAATCGCTGAATTGTAAACGCACAATCGATGTCACCCAGAATCAACAATAAATTTCTCTGCTTGCGGAAATTGTGCATGGTTCCGAATACGAAATTCGTAATCTGTCACTAAGCTTCTTTGTGATTCATGAAACTGGGCCAATTTCGGTTTATGCGATTCAGTGTATTTTTGTAATTTGGTCCCTTTTATTTCATAAGTATTTTAAAGACAGGCATCTAAATTTGCCTAATAAATTTAACCTTGATGCATAGTGCATACCTATTCCAATATCATATATATATATAATATAACTAGAGAAATTCGCTCCTATACAGACTTTAGTGGGAGGAACTATTTGCTTTTACTGATTGGGAATGAATGAAATATGAAATATTTATTAAGCGGTTTGCTAACAGAACTTATCCAGTACTTTGAACTGCAATTAGTGTAAAATGTGCGGTATCAGAATTTCTCATCCAACGCGTAGTACCTATGGGAATCAATTAACAAATAATTGAATAATTACGAAAACTTTGAAAAAAAAATTATTTTCTAATGAAAATTTAAGCGTAATCCCAAATCATGCATTTACTTCAAGATGAAATTCTCTTATACTCAATTGGCTAGGAATTAAATAATTTTGGATAATAATTAAAACTGAAATTTCAATTTCTAATAATTTTACATTCAAAAAATTGAAACTTAAGAACGTTATGTAGTAGGCTGCTCTCCAGTTAAAGAAATGTATTTCTTTTAAACTGAAACTCCAAATGAATACTTTTAGATTGGATTTGAAACCTAAAATTTAAAAAATATCAAATTAGAAAATTGAAATGCTTTCCAATTTTAAAACCGCAAATTCTATTAGGTGATATATTTTGAATTCAAAAAACAAAATTTGAGAGCATTTCCAGACGTTAGAGATAAATGAAACTTTCAACTTAAATTACAAAAATTTACATATCAATGCTTTCTAGTAGATAAAATATTTCAAAATTTTATTTCTCATGTGATTTGATTTGAATTGTTTATTTCAAACTGGAAAACAATTTTATTGACTTGTATCTTAAAGGCCACTTGTATAATTCACTCACATCGGCTAAACGTCATCATAAACGAAAACATGAAATATAATGCCATTTCAGGATATTAAATCTCAGCCCTAAATAACACTGTACGAACATAAATTCTGATTCATTGTGATATTATGTCCATTAATTTTCTAAAATGTTCACCTCAGAAAGAAAAACTTCTTTTCTCAAATTTTGAAACTTCTAAAACTATAACTAAATTTCAATTTATAGTCTGAAATGGCTCACGATGGGCCTTAACATGATATAACCTAAAGGTCCTTGCACTGCAAATTTTGTTATTTTAGTTTTTTTTATTTAAAGTATGCGTATCAGCATATTAAAAATTCTGTAATAAGATTTTTTTAATGAGTTCATTTTTCCATTATTAAATTAATAATAAAACTATAAATTTATCCAAATTTGAATAAAATTGTACTGATGTTTTTAAATTATTAATGAAAAAAAAACTTATTCAAATAAAAAAATAAATCTTATTATATAATTTTTAATATGCTGCTACACACACTTTAAATAAAAAAAACTAAAAATACAATTTTATGACCTAAAAATTGGGTTACCTAAAAAACGACTCCATGAAAGAGTTTGATTCTTGTTGCAAAATACTCGGGAAACTACCCAGATTGAATATCTACAAGAAAATTTATAGTAAAAGGACCTTTCGGTTAAATCATATTAAGACCCCCCGTCGGCTGAAAATATTTTCCAAATTTTCCTAGATATTTCTAATATATATTAGGGATTAAACCTATTTTTTGTTTAAAAATTAACCCTACTCAGATATTTCTATTATCTTATCTCAATAATTCAAATTTCAATATTTTCAAATTTGAACAACTTTTTCCTTTTTCGTACTTGAAGTGGACAAGTTTGCACTTTTTCCACATCAGGAAAAGTTCAATTTATCTTTAATTATTATAATTTATCATTTGAAATACCATAAAATATTTCAAACTTAACGTCTTTAATTTAAAAGATATTAAAAATGAAACTTATTTGGCTAGAATCTCAAGTTCTAAACGTTCGCAATACAATTTCACAGACTTAAAAATATTCCAATCTCGAGTTTTTCAAATTGAAAGCATTCTAGTTTAATCTCCTTAATAATTAAGCCCTAAAGTTGCTATTTCATGAATTTGAAAAAGTGTGCTAATTTTGAAATATTTAAATTGGAACTCAGATAGTAATTTTTCTGATTCGTAACTTTCAAAATTTTCAATTTACCTCAATTAACTTTTTATTTACATTGTTTATCATTCAAAAACATCCGATTTCAACATTTCAAATTTGTACGCATCGTATAGATATAACTTACTCAAATTAAGGATCCATATTTTAGCTATATATAATTACAATTTTTCAAGTTTCTACCCCTCAATTATAAAGTGATCAATTTTCCATTTGCTCGTAGTCAAAAGCTCTTAAGTACACGTAACAGTCTGCCACGTGACCAATTAATACATCTTATTATATTCAGCGGCTTTATAATTAGAAAAATGAATATATTGTGTTGAAATTTTGGGAAATGTTTCAAAATATATTAGGACACATCTGTCTCGCCCATTTGAGTTATTTTGTTTAAATAATGCAATTTTATCAATTCTGTTTCAGCTGGGGCTCTAAAGCCCTGTTCTCAGTTACGCTCCAAATAAAAAATTAATAAAATTGCACTATTTAAACGAAATAAAAACACAAATTGACCAGTCGGACATGCCCTTATATACTTTGAATCATTTTCAAAAATTTCAACACAATATTTACATTTTTCAAATTA
>JAUMHM010011956.1:0-17509 GCA_032362435.1 Melikaiella ostensackeni
CAGGAAATCGGTTCGTTACTCTCAATCAAGGCTACAAAGCTTCCCATTTTTAATCCATCTTTCATCAATTATGTTATATGTTGTTGAGAATGAGTTTCACAATCAATCTGGCCTTAAATTCATATCTCAGGATGATTTTCAAAAGATCGATGACTTTTTGTCTCAAGGTAAAAAAAAACTAGATTAGATCGCCTCAAAAGCTGATCAGCAAGGAACATTCACAACAAAGTTTGCTTAAAGCGCACTCTTATATTAATTATCAATTGATGATCCCTAATCCCCTCGGACCCGAATCAAAATGATACACTATGGAAATCGGATCCTTATTCTCAATCAAGGTTGCAAACTGTTATTATGCAGCGTCGTAATCAAGTGTAAAACCAGGTCTTAAATCTATATCTAAAGCTGACTTTCGAAAAGGGTCAATGACTTGTGTTCAGACAATCAAGGCCATCAAGGTATGCTCAGAACATGGTTTTTTTAAATATAGAGTCACAGTACGTTTCCGAGTTTAGATCAGCGCACTCTCGCAAGGTTCACTTGCTGATCCTAAATCCACTAAAATGGAAATGATACAACCAGGAAATGATTTCCTGGTTGTATTCATTTTGATTCTGGAGGATTCAGGATCGTTACTCTCAACTAAGGTTATACAAAGCTTCCCATTTTTAATCCATCTTTCACAGAGAAAAAAACTGAGGGTAAATCTTGTTGCAGGTAACTTTGTATTTTGACCTACTCATACGAGCGTATGTAGAGATGGGTAGTGGACAAGAGTCTGACCGATTCTGACCGATATTGTCCGACACCATGGTAAATTTTGGACAGATTGGACAAGTCATATTTCTATACAAATGTTAATGGAAATTTGTCGAAATAAAGAATGATTTGTAATAAACAATTTGTAGAGAAAATAAAAAGTCTACTTTAAATAAAAAACGTTCTCTATGTTCTCGTAAAAATTTTTTATGTGAATTGCTCCTGTGTCAAAAAAATTATTTTAATGATGATATAACGAAGCATTTTAAACAATAATCATAGGCGTAAAAACAGGCATTTTTTTTTTGAAAAATGAGAATTAAATAACCAGAAGCTACATTTTTTTTGATAGGAGAGATAGTATTAATTTCAACATTTCGCACTCTATTTCAAAGGTCTGACAAGGGGAAGGCCTCCTCTGCGACATTGACTTTTTGATGAGACTATCATCAATCGATAGTACGTCAAAAATAATTGGACAAGTGTTCCGGTTTCTTCGCAAGTGGGCCCTTGCTTAAGAATTATGAAAGTTTGAAAATCACGGTCGCCGCGGCTACCAAACGTCTACCGAGTCGCGCGCGGTCGCTTTCACCAAGCGCCTTCAGTACAGCGGTAGAGCGACTGCCTAGCGACTACGCTGCCGCTGGTTTAAATATTTTTGTCGACATTTCTTTCATATTTTTTATTAATTTTTCGCATTGTAAACATGTCAAATAATCATTTTTTGATGCTCCCCCGGCGATTGAATTTGTTTTCAAAAATATTTATTATTATTGAGGAATAAATATCATGCAGTAATGTAATACACATCAGAAGCAGCGTGATAAATTTTAGAACGTAAAAAGAGACATCTGCGGTTAAATTCGGGAAAAATGAGTGTGCGTGTTTATCCTGCTTTTTCTGAATCCGGTTTCGGACCCATTCTCATGATTCATGGAAGAGGGGAGGGAGGCGGGCCAGTTGCCCCTGTCGTCGATCCTCATGCATGATATTTATTTCCCAATAATTTAAGTGTTTAAAAAATTTTAATTGCGAGGGGAGCATCAAAAAATGATTATCCGACATATTTACAATGCGAAGAATAAAAAAATATATACAAAAAAATGTGGACGAAAAGATTTGAACCAGCGGCAGCGTGGTCGCTAGGCAGTCGCTTTACCGCTGCACTGAAGACGATTGGTGAAAGCAACCGCGCGTGACTCAGTAGACGTTCGGCAGCCGCGGCGACCGTGATTTTCAAACACTCATTATTCTTAAATAAGGGCCCACTTACAAAGAAGCCGGGACACGTGTCTAATTATTTTTGACTCACTATCGATTAATGATAGTCTCATAAAAAAGTCAATGTCGCAGAGGTCTAAGGAAAGATCGTTTTTTGAAGAGTACATTTGAAAAACCTGTTCTTTAGTTTACCTTTTACATTGCTTATCAATTTCACACGTGGTAAGTTTAAAGTGAAATCACTGCGAGAAATTTATTTAGTATGTCTCAATCTACGGGGCATAACAACAAAAGAATGGTAAGGTTGCTGGTGTGGATTGTATTATTACCGCTGAAATGCGTAGGAGCGATGGCGGATATTTGTGTGCACAGAGAAAAATTAATAGTCGAACTTGGAGTGTCAAAATTTAGATGGTCAATTTGATTATCTCTATAGTACCAAGTACCATCCATAATTTTTTCTTCATAGTCTGTTTGAATATCCACAGGTAATCCGATTCGCTATCAGGATGATCAAATCGACACTCTAGGACTGTTAATATTTGACCATTCGCAGAATGTAGGGACTTGCGAACTAATTAGAAGTGGCAGCGTCGCGACTTCTACCGAAAGCCGAGAGAAACGCATTTTCGGAGCGAGAGACGTTCAGCGTCATTTTTGGCGTGTTGCACAGATTTTTGATTAGTTTAATCCACATGTTGATGTTTCAAATATGCGTGGAGAGTAGAGTAAGTTGAGAGAATATATCGGAGAGTGGATTAGGTGTTTTTTTTTGCTTTTCAACGTCAAATTGATGCTTCCAAGGGACTAAGGACAAAGGCGTCATTCAGCAATCAGTGCGTATTCTCAATATTCTCTACCGAAAATGTGCTTAAAATTTCATATTTTGTTGATACAAAAAAAAAAGTTGCGAGATTTGTGATACGCATTTATATTGATTTCTGAATTTTGCATTGTTCAAAATGTTTCAATTCAGTGTAGTAACGCCGTTTCCTTAGTTTCTAGTGCTCAAAGTAATATGTTGTTAAAGTTTTTGTGCATATGCAATACTAAAGCTGATCCTCTAGTATGGTTAAGTTAACCCTCCGAAATAATCGGGCTAACACTCCTGGGTACTCGCTTTTACACTCCATATAGTCAAGCTGACTGCACATTTTTCTCCGTGTGGCTAAACGAATTTATGAATATGTGTTCTAAAAACGGTGAAGTTCCGAACGATTGGAGAGAGGCGATTATCGTTCCACTCTAAAAGAAAAAGGGTGTTGAAGGTGACCGTAATAATTATAGAGTGATTAGCCTACTAGGTACCGTGGGCAAAATTTTTACCCGGATACTTATTGGTAAGGTCATGGAAATAACAAAATAAAGGATCTGGGAAGTCCATTGTGGATTTATGAGAGGAAGGTCATGTGCGGATCAAATATTTAGCTTGAGACAGATCATAGAAAAAAGTTTGAGAGTGAAAAAAAAGTTTTCTGTGCATTTGTTGATCTGGAAAAAGCTTTTGATACGGTGGATAGAACTAAACTTTGGGAAGTCCTGAAATAGAATTGAGTTGGCTTCTAAAAGCAGCCCGTGCAGAAATTTCGAAAGGGTTCTAGTGGGTCTCTGCCGAATTTTCCCTATTTCTAATCGGACTCTATTGGGGAAATTTAGTCGGGGTTTCTAGTAATGTTCTTGTCGGAGTCGCCCTTTACACAACCCAACTAAAAATAAGGGCCCCTGCGGGGCTCCTATGGGAGTATTTGTTCACTCAAATCAGACAAGATTGACATATGATTAGAAATTGTCTAATAATATGGAAATTCGATCAAGTATAAGTAGGTCTGGAAACAATTCCAAATAGTATGCATTAAGATGAATGCCCTGTAAATCATACGTAGAATTTCCACATCATGTCCGCATCTTTAACATTCGAACATTATTCACAACAACCACGTTTTTTTACATCTTCACACTCAAAACACATAAAAATATTCGAACTGATGTTTAGAAATTTACTTTCGCGCAATATTTTCTATAGAACATTGTCGATTAGAGGTTCGGATTTAGAACTCACTACACAATTTATCTACTATTTTTCAGCAATAAAAAATGTGATGCCTTCACTTCTACAAACTTATGATATATTTTTTTATTCGCGATATGCAGCCACACTCAAAAGATTGATAAATAATTAGTCGAATGTTAAAGATTTGTACCTTTTATGGACAAGTGGACAAACAAGTGGCAGCAAACTTCTATCATGGCGTCAGTCGATGTGCTTCGCCTGTGGCGCGCAGACTTCAGGCGGCAATTCAAAATACGAGTGTAGTTTAATTTTCGAATACTTGACGTTCTGGAGGTGAGGAAATCTCAAATTTTTCCTGAATCTAGTATTTTTTCGCGAAAAAATGTTTGAGCATAAAATTAAAAAAATGTATGTGTATTTAGGTAAAGTGAGTGGCAGTGTACCCAGAGGTAGACGGAATAAAGAATGGTTGGAGTGTGTAAATAAAACTCTAAAGCGAAGAGATATGAAGAATCTTAGAAACGCAAGCGCTTGCATGAAAGATGTATGGATGTAAAGGAAGCAGGAGATGTATGTAGGAATAGGAATGTACAGAAAACAATTGTTTATCAGAAGAAGAGTGATGTCTGAAACGAAAGATTTTGGACAATCATAAGCACTCGTGAAGAGCTTTGCTTAGTGGATGTGGTTGGGATAATGAGTATGGATCTTCCTATGAGTTTATCAGTTAGTTTGAGAGTTTATGTATTAAGCATGATGTATTATGGCGCTGTAAAGCTTTTTGCCTAGGGTGATTGCTAGAGAGATTGTTCAGCGACCCGTGACTGAGCGGTGTTGTGGATAGAGTATGTCGTTTGAATAAGCATTAATGTGATTTCTAAATTGATTTGAAACCTATCCCTTCTCCTACACATCCCTTACTTACCCTTACGATTTAAATTTCTTGATACCCGGCAGTATAACGAGGCTAGATCTAAACGAGATACACTCACCTCGAAAGGCTTAATGGAATAATAATATTAAGAGACGACTAATGTCACCTTCAACGCTATCGGTTGCTGCATAAAACAGCAGTAAACGACAAACTCCAAACTTCACCATACACCTAATTTTGTACCTACTACAACATGATCGCAAGAAATTTCAAACGTCGTATTAAATTCTTAACATCTTTAACTCATCAGGTACTTGACTTAGTTCGTGGCTAAGAATATAACACCAGGTTCACCCGAGAAAAAAGCTGAAAAAAAATAATTGAGAAGAGCAACAGTATAAAAAAATATTAACAGTATAATATAAAACAGTATAATAATAATATAATAATTTAGAGAGCCTCGGTGGCTCGGACATTTAATAGCTCTGACTTCCTGCTAGAGGTCTGGGGTTCGATCACTGACCCAGTACCTCTGGAAATTTCTCCATGTACTTTTATCGAGATTCTGGTGGTTCGGATTCCATCTTAAGCTGTAGGTCCCACCATCATGCACTTGGCTGCAACTCAGCCCGTGGGTGGTGGGGTGAAAATTATACCAGGCTGCCCAGTATATCAAATTATGCATATCACTCTCATTAGATCACTTGATTTAATGATAAAAATGCGTCCGTGACTGATGATATAAGCCGAGATGGTTCCGTGCAGAATATTCAGTTTGAAACGAAAATCCAACTTAAAATATGTCTTCGACATATTGAGTTACTACCATCTTAAGTCTAAGGTATAATTTTTTTATTGAGGAGCATCTCGCGTAATTGACTCTTGAGTAAAACATTATCTCGAACATTATTAAGACAAGGCACTTTCCACTTCCTGTTCATCTCTCGTTGTGTTACAATACTTTGAGCTCTTGTACTAAGTTTCCAATTCAACAAAGCTTTTACCACGAAACTGAACTTTATGCTGGATCGTTTGAAACATATACATAGTTTGAGGAAAGTACCTTTTACCTTCAGCATTACCCAAGTTAAAGTTTCTTTTAGCAGATTTCTCTATAGCTTCCGAGCTGTGGAAACTCCAAGAGGACTTTAGCGGAAATAATGTATGTTTGATAATTCGTAACATCTGTTGAGCAATTTCAGAGTTATATTTATTTTTTCTTCCACTAACTTTATATGTTTATTTACTGCTTTAATACTAACTTTTATTTATGAGTTTTAAAATTGGATTTCCTCTTGCTTTTGCGCAATTTGCGGCTGCTCACGTCAAACATTTTCTGTGGCTGCGGGAGAGAATGTTGGCTTTTCTTTTATTCACCCAAGTGCAGGGAAACAGCAAATAATGTTATTGTTTAGAGAAGACTCAATCTTGTCTCTTCAAAATGAACTGCGAGCTAAATTACTGGCTTCGTCAGAGACAAAACGTTTCTCCTACACCCACTTCACCCTAGAGAGTACGACTGTTTTCTATTCATAGAATTCAATACAGGGGGCAATTCTACAATCTTTCAAACAGCATATAAGGAAAGCTTCTCAGAGTGGTTTGCAAATTTTGCAGTGGGGAATTTGCCATTTGGCCGCGCTTGGCCCAAGCATGGGATGCAATGAAGCCAATATTGGCACATGATTGGCTGCCTGTCTTGGGCCAACACTGACCGAAGTTTGGGATGAATATGCCAATGCCAAGCTTCGCAATGTAAAAACTAGAGATCTCTTTTTTTACTCTATCATTTTTTGCGTGTCCTGTTTTTGAATAGGATAACTTCATTCTGCTATTTTTTATGAAAAACAATTGACGCTGGGATCCCACCAGTGGTCGGCGGCTGCCGAACGTCTACTGAGTCACGCGCGGTTGTTTTCACCAAGCGTCTCCAGTGCAGCGGTAAAGCGACTGCCTAGCGACCACGCTGCCGCTGGGTCAAATCTTTTCGTCCACATATATATATATATATATATATATATATATATATATATTATTCTTCGCATTGTTAATATGTCAAAAAATCATTTTTTGATGCTCCGCTGGCGATTCAATTTTTTTTAAGAGTTAAATTATTGGGAAATGAATATCATGCATGAGAATCGACGACAGGGGCAACTGGCCCGACTCTCTCTCCTCTTCCATGAATCGTGAAAATGGGTCCGAAACCGGATCAAGAAAAAGCAGAATAAATACGCACACTCATTTTTTCTGAATTTAACCGCAGATGTCTAATTATAAGTTGTAAAATTTAGTACGCTGCTTCTGATGTGTATAACATTTGTGCATATTTATTCCCCATTAATAATAAATATTTTTGAAAAAAAAATTAATCGCCGGGGAGCATCAAACAATGATTATTTGACAACGTGGTCGCTAGGCTGTCGCTTTACCGCTGCACTGGAGGCGCTTGGTGAAAGCAACCGCGCGCGACTCGGTAGACGTTCGGCAGCCGCAGCGGCCGTGATTTTCAAACGCTCATAATTCTTAAACAAGGGTCCACTTACAAAGAAGCCGGGACACGTGTCTAATTATTTTTCACGTATTATCGATTGATGATAGTCTCATTAAAAAGTCAATGTCGCAGAGGAGGTTTTTGTTCTGAATCTTATTTTAATACCTTAAATCAGCCTTGAAGTAATTCCTTATTTTTACAGTGTGGCATCCATTAACGGCCGAAGTTTGACTCACGGTCTCGAAAACATGGGTAATTCTTGGCTGCTAATTTTAGTCATTACTCAGTCTTGCTGAAACTAGACCTGCGATTATTAAGCCGAGATTGGGGGAAAAATTTCAAAGATTATGACAAAATTTTGACTTGTTGTAAAACATTATGGCCAGCATTGGGAATTTCTTGACCCAGTGGTCAGCATTGGCAATTGACACTGGGTTTATAATGTAGGAAATAGTAAAGTTTTTATTTTTAAAGCTTTCGTCATTGGCAAACTCAACTGGGCAATCGAACATTTTAAAATTGAAGATATTTAAGATCTGATCAGGAGTGTATTTTTCTTTTTTTTTAAATTATATTTCGAATGAATGAATAATTAAAAAAATGAAAGTGCTCTTATTCAATAAAGGTTTGAATGTACTCTTATTCTACTTTGCCTTCATGCTTCAAATATTTGTAACCCTTAATCGACTAAGCATGTCTGAAAATTTTCGATTCTATTCGAGGAACATGACGTGACTGGAACAGCTTTAAACTTAACCGACTTTGAGGAAATTCAAAGGATTCCAGGTGCATTCAGAAGATTTGAAGGGAATTAAGGATACACTATGCGTGCATTGAATCTCAAAATTCCTCCAACATTTATAATTATTATTATTATGCCATTTAGCCAAATTTCTTTTGAGAATCTTTTGAGAAAAGAGATATAGATTTAAAATCAATCAGGCAGTCTCGTATTTCTTATTTACACAACATACTCGTCCCACAACACCGCCCCGTCATGGGTCGCTGATCTATCACTCTAGCAATCACCCCAGGTGTCGAGCGTCACAAGGCCATCGTACGTCACGGTTCACACATAAACACACAGTCAGACCATTAAGCCCATAGGAAGATCCATACTATTTACCCCAACCACATCCAGTAAGCAAAGCTCTCCACGAGGACCCATAAGTATCCAAAATCTTTCGTTTCAGGTGTCTATCACTCGGCCGACACTCTTCGTCACACATTTCTTATCAACAGTCTTCTTCCACACATTCCTGTCCTGGTATACTCGTACATCTTTTGTTTCTTTTGTACATCTATACACCTTTTCATGTAAGCTCTTGTGTTTCTATGGCTCTTCATGTCTTTTCGCCTTAGAGTATCATTTACACATTTCCACTCAACAAATTTCTTTCACTCATCTTAATTAGTGTTTTTTCTATACCGCTTTCTTTGATGATCCACTCACTACTAACTTGGACAATTTGCATTTTACCGCATATAGTCTGCAGGAATTGCATGCCAACCGTGTTTATTTCACTCTAATGATTCATAAAATCGACGAAAATATATCCAATTTTGACTGCTGCGAATTTTAAAGGAATAATCTAAGTGACATTAAAAAAAAATTTCTCAAGTTGAAATTGTTAACAAATGTTATATGGATTTTTGTGTTTTAGATCAAATTCTAGGTAAAAGCTGAAATTTTTATCCAGTCCTTATGATCAAGTGCTGATTTTATTCCTTGGAAGAATCACTACAATCTTGTTAAATTGTGCTTTATTCAAGAAGATTTTCTTAGAAATTGTACAGTTATTACTTTTTTTTTTATCAATTTTTTTCTAGTTATTTTTAATTTCAATAAGAACCCACCAAACAGAGGTATAAAGAACTTTGCGAGAAATAAAAACAACAGGTTTGGATAAGAATTGAAGCTTCTACCTGAAATTCAAACTAAAATACTTGAATCTATATAACATTCGCTGAATAACAATTTAAGCCTGAGCAATTTTTTTCTCAAGCTCAGAAGGAAAAAATTCAATTTACTTGGAGTTGAAGAAAACTCAAGCGAATTTAAAGAACTTAAAGAATGTTAAGAGTTTCAGCAACTTGAAAAATTTTAGAAACTTAAGGAATTTGATGAATTTGAAGAATCTACAGTATTTAAAGAATTTAAGATATTTGAAAAATTTGAAGAACTTGACAAATGTAAAGAATTTCATGAATTTAAAGAATTTGTCTGTCTTTAAGGTAAATTAAACTAAATATCCTGGGGTTAATCGCTAGCAAACGTCGTCCTATCTGAATTTAGGAATTCAAAAAATGTAAAAGAATAAAAAAATTGGAAAAAAAAACAATTGGAAACAAAGCGAATTCAGAAGGATTTACCTTAATTCAAAATAATCCTAAATATTCAGAATTATTCAATTAAATTTAATTAAAATTAGAGAAAATTTAGAAGGATTTAATAAAATTCAAAAGAATCTAAAAAATTGACTAGAATTCAGTTAAATTCAGTAAAATTAAAGTAAACTTAAACGAGTTTGAAGAATTTGAAGAATATAAAGCATTCAAATTGTTTAAAGAATTTAAAGAATCTAAAGAACTTAAATTTTTCAAAGAATTTGAAGAATTCAAAAGTATTCAAGGAATTTGAAGAATTTGAAGAATATAAAGAATTTAAAGCATTTAAAGAATGTAAACAATTTAAATAATTTAAAGTATTTAAAGAAATTAAAGAATGTAGAGAATAGAACGAATTTAAATAATATAAAGGATTCAAAGAATTTTAAAGAATTTAGCTGTATTTTAACAAAATTCAACTAAATCCTATCCTACTATCTGCTATCCTACTAAAACCTATTTGAATTCAAGAATTCAAGAAATTCAGTGGACTTAATGAAATTAAAAAGAATTCTAGTGAGTTCAAAAGAATCTAAAAAATTGACTAGAATTTAGTTAAATCCAGTAAAATTGAAGTGAACTTAAACGAATTTAAAGAATTTGAAGAATATAAGGAATTTAAATTGTTTAAAGAATTTCAAGAATTTAAAGAATTTGAATTGTTCGAAAAATTTCAAGAATTTAAAGAATTCAAAGAATCAAAAGAATTTAAATAATATAAAGGATTAAAATTTTTTTTAAAGAATTTACATGTCTTTAAGGGGCTACACCAGTTTCTCGCGTCTAAAATCTAAGATTTTTTCGGGATTAAAAAAAAACTGCGTGGTCGAATGATTTTAAATTTTGCGATTATATTTAGTACCTCTTAAAACAAAATTCTAGAAAATTTGAAATATGAATTTCAATCTGAAGCTGAGTTATACCTCAGCTGCCCCCGCAGCGCCACATATGTGTGGCGCTGCGGGGGTCCTAAAAAAAAAGTTGAAAAACGGCTGCAGTTGTAGGTCACGTCAGGATGCCTGAAATCAAAAAATCAAAATTTTTCGTTAAACTATATGAGATTCTCCACTGGATGAACCACTAACTCTTGAAAATATTAAAAATTGAAAAAATGGCAGCGTTTAGGAATTCAAAAAATTCAGTAGAATTTAATGAATTTCAAAAGAATTCAAAAGAATTTAAAGAATTTTTGAGAATGTACCTGTCTCTAAGGTAAATTCAACTAAATATCCTAGGATTAATCACGAGCAAACTTCACCCTATCTGACTTCAAGAATTTAAAAAATTCAAATGAATACAAAAAATTACCAAAAAAATTAATTAGAATTGAAGCGAATTCAAAAGCATTCAAGTTAATTCAAAATAATCCAAAGAATTAAAAAAAAATAAATTAAAGATAATTAGAATTAAAGAAAATTCAGAAGAATTTAATAAAATACAAAAGAATTCAAGTTAGTTAAAAAAAAAAACCAATCAAGTGACAAGATTTCAGTTCAAACGCGTTTAATAGAAGTTAGATGAATTCGAGTGAATTAATTGAATACTTGTATGAGAATACTAAATAATTGAATCAATTACTGACTTTTTGTTTTTCAATTGGACATTTTTAAGTGATTAAATATACATAATATTTTCAACGAATTTCAACGAATTTAAATAATTAAAGAATATTCAAGAATATTTTAATAGGTTGAGAAAATTCTAAGAATGAAGAAAATTCACGAAAATTCAAGAGAATTCGAAGGAATTCCAGATACATCAGAGAAAGTTTACTGCACAAGCAAGGAGATACCATATTATTGCGAATGCAAATCAAGTTTGAAAATAATATCGCAATCACAATTGCGCCCCCCACTTACTTTATTTTCGGAAACGAATTCTCCCTCGCATTCGTAATTAATTGCAGTGAAATGAAATAATGATCATTATAGTCAGTGGGTCAGAAATTCAGTTTAATTTATTCCGTTACCAGACAATTCACCGAATTAATTTTTTTGTCAATTTATAGAAACTGCTCTTGAGAAAAATGCGTTAAAATCGCAGAGGTAAAATGAAATGATGAAATGATATTTCAATATTTATTCATCCTTAATTTATTTATTGGAGCGTGAATTAGTTTCAAAAAGAAATTATAATTTTCTCAGACTGAGTTTAATCTTCTAAAGGTGTTGGGAGTAAAAAAATTTGTTGCGATTAACTTTTACGGTGAATGTATTTCTGTTCGCAACCTCTCTTTGTGTTTGCAATTTCTCTGATGGATTAGCAGTTCGCTTCAGAAATAAAGGAAGATGAGGAAGAAAGTTAAAAAAAGGAGGCTTAGAGGAGAAAAGTTTGATATTTCACCATTCTCCATTGGTGCTCGAAACTTTTACGTATTCGAACTTAAAATCAAAGAAAAAAAGAAAAAGTTAAAAAAAACCACGAGCTCGGTGAAGCCTCTTGGTGTATAGGATATTAATTAAAAGCAACGATCGCTCCGTTCGTCTGGCACCGTTCAGAGCCATTGTCACCTTTCACAGCTATTACCGACATTCAAACAAACGCACCCTTCTGTTTGCTTACTTATGCTTCCAGCAAACACCTATCTACGATAACTAAGCGAAAACTGTCGATTTTGCTATATTATTCGTTGATGTAAACTGTAGAGCACAGTCAGAGTTTTGTGATTTTAAGGGCATGCGATACTTAGAAAATTATCAATTTTAGCAGTCTTAGGTTCCTCCGGCTTTTCTCCCACAATAATAAAGATTTAGTCTCAAAAATTTGAGGGATGATAGAGATCATGCTAACGGACGTCCCCGAACTCTTCTTTTGTGGGATAATAAAAAATTCAATTTTGATAAATTTGATTAAAGTGTGTGTATTTTGAGGTTATTTGTTTAGAGCTTTACTTCCAAACAACACAATATTTTTGGCCGAAAACTTAGGACAAGCAAAAAAACATAGAAACTAATGTCCCGGAACTAACATTGTTTGTAGGTAATTAAAAAAGTTTATTTCATAAATAATTTGTTTGTGGCAAAAAATTGATCCTAGCCTCAACATAGTGCACGTACATAAAGTTTTTATTTATCAGAATAAATTTTTAAAAAATTTTATCCCACTAAAAAGGAGTTCGGGGACGTCCGTTATACTATTTTGTAGCACGTCCGAACTCAGTTTTTTAAAATTTTAATTTTTGTGGACAAAAACCTGGGGGAACTAAACCCAATTTTCCATATGCGGAAGTATCACATGCCCTTAAATCTTTTCGCTTTAGAGTCTCAATCAAAGTTTCTTCTGCACCACTTTCCTTGAGAACTCATTACTGACTTTGTCTATTAGTGTTTTATCATGCATATTCCACAGGAATTGCATCGCAACTATGTTCACTTCACTCCTATTCATTTCTTGGTTCGTCTAAGTCGCGCTACCATACAGCACAGTGGGTGCAAGTACAGAATTATATATTGTAATTTTAGCTTTATTCGCCGTTTCCTCGTTTATACGCCTGGATACCGCTCCACCTATCTCTCCGTCAGCAGTAAATAAACTTCCAAGATATACGAAATTATCAACTTATTCAACCCTCTCTTCTTCTAAGGCAATGTTGCATAATACTGTTTTCTCATCATTCCTTTCAAGCAGAATAATTGTTGTTAAGTTACGTTAATTGTAAAACCCGTACTCTTCGTTCCTTACTATTATTACTTTCATTGCCTTAAAAAGCCAAAAGTTCAACACTTTCCACCCAGTCGAAGGTTTTTTCCAGATCAGTAAATGCACAGATAACTTTTTTGTCTAATCTGAAACTTTTTTCTATGATCTGTCTCAAAGTAAATATCTCATCTGCAGATGATTTTCCTGACACAAATTCATATTGGACTTCCCAGATATTTTCTTTTGTTATGTCTATGATCTTAGACTGAAATTTTTCTTTAACCAAGTTAATGCCTTTATTTGAATTCTATATATTAAGGTCAAGAAAACATTCTTTCACGGGAGTAATTTTTATTCGAGCCAGACATATATCTTTTGTCGTTCTAAAGAAATGGATACTTTTTCTGTATTTTCTTGATTGAAATTAATAGTTAGTACATTCAAGGAAATATCTGATTTGACTGAAAAGGTCTAAATTAGTTAGAATTAGATTAGTCATTCAAAGAAATACTTAATTGATTCAATGAGTTCGATTCTTTGAATTAATCACGACGCATTTGAATCAGTTAATTTGTCCATACGTGATTTAAGTCTTTAGGTTTATTTGAATCAATTAAAAAATTATTTAATTCAAACGAATGTTATCTAAATTAAAAAGATATTTATTTGTTACAAAGATTTGGTGCATTTATACCAATGCAACATTTTTTGAGATGAATGAAATATTGTGTTTACATAAATATTTATTTATTCAGCACAAGGAAATTTTTATTAATTAATTTCATCGTATTTACCAATCTTTATCTCTTTTAGGGCTGACAAAGAAAAGTCAAAATTCCAACAAGAGGTGTATGAACTCCTCGCTCAAATCGACAATGTCACGAAAGAGAAGATTATGTCGATGAAAACAGTCGAAAAGCTAGAAATTCATGTATCGGAACTTAACGTCAAAATCGAGGAATTAAATCGTACTATCGTTGATATCACCAGTCACAAAACTCGTTTGTCGCAAGAAAACATTGAATTGACAAAAGAAGTGCAGGATCTTAAGGTGAAATAAAGTATATTTTGATTTTTAACTTTTTTCATCATATTAGTTTTATGTACCGTAAACTGCGACTAAGGGGCGCATATGTGGGGAAAGTGGTGCACCATAAATTCTGTGTTTGAAACGCGATTTTGCTTCTTTTACGTTTTTCAATTGAATTCTTGCAATTTTTAGTTGCAAGATATTATAATTTTTATCCAGAAGAAGCAAATATCGCATTCAGAAATGCAGAATTAAGGGTGCACCGTTTTCCCCCACATGGGCCGCTTAGCCCCAGTTTACGGTGGTTCTATTATCTGTAATAATGTTAATTTACGAAAAATATATCATTCTTTTTTTCTATAGGTGAACATTGAAAATGTTATTTACTTGAGAACCCAAATTGCTGGACAGCTAGAAGATGCTCGTCGTCGTCTGGAAGATGAGGAACGACGGCGTTCACTAGTCGAGGCTTCCCTGCATCAGGTAAATATGTTTTAATAAAATTAATATAGTAATTTCGACATGAATATATTTGAAAAGCAAATTTCTGAATTACTTCAAAACTCAATTATAGATTAAAATTTCAAAGGTTGATCAGTGAAATATAGTCTCTAGCCTAAAAAATAAATGAAAGACTGGCTGAAAAACATCTGTAAAATATTTCTTGTTTAAATGTATTGCACGAAACGTATCATGAACTTTCAAGTCGTATATTAAAGTTTTTGATAAGTAATCATTCATGTATTAATAACTAATAACTTATATCAATTGTGTGTGAAATAATAAACAATTAATTGTAATCTAATAGAAACAAAGTACTATTTTTAATACTTGTTTGAAAGTTTAGAAAAATAATAGAGAATTTGACATAAGGTAACTTGGGATTTCGTCGACTAGTATAGCAAAACAATATGTTAGCAATAATGTGAAGGAGTTAATAGAAATGAAAGAAATATTTTCGTTATTTTATTCTTCGGCTGAACATTAACTAATGTAGCGGAAGTTTTACAATACATCTGTTTAAATTCAAATTAAGTAACTGAGATTATCGTACGATCCCTTATGAATTATAAATGGTAGTAAATTAGATCTTATGTTATAATACATTTTAAAACTTGAAATGATGTTCTTATGTACTGGGATTACAGTACTCAATCGTGTAAAATTTGAGAAATCAATTTTCTCCCTGTGATTTTAACAGGTGATTAATCTAAATCGGTCATGGTGAGCTTCAACCAACTTCAAATAGAAAGGCAGATCACTAAAAATTCCTTTGCGAAGAATTAGTTTGGGATAGTATCGAGAGCTTTTTTTTATTTGAAATGTTTGTTTGAAAAAATGTATTTGAAACATTTTTTATCGTGCGGGTTATTGAGCGTAAAAAATAGCATTGTTAGAAATTTTTGCCGGAATTTAACAAAACATGTAGCGGACGTTTTATGCAGTTACATGATTAGTATAAATGTGAAATGGACGTATGTAACTTTATATTTATGGTAAATTCCGAAAAGTCAGGTTCGTTTTTGTCCGTCTTTTCTGGTCCTGTGGATTGCTTCTTGTTATGCAAAATACTTATATGGCACCATGAAGCAATATCCAAAAAAGGAAATCTGATTTCAGAGACATTTCCGTTGAAGTTGGTTGAGGCTCACACAGCAATTTTCAGAATAATTTAAGTGTCAAAAGCAACTTATATCGACTTACGGTTTGGACTCGAAATAATAATCATTTAAGTTTTCTCCATCCCATGAAGCTCATAATGCGCAGCAGATTAAAACTATTTATAAAGTGCGTTGCTCTAAATTTGTATGAAAAAATGAAAATTATAGACATTTTCTGCTCAAATTTTGTTAGAGCATTAATATTTCATGTTTTTAATTACTTGATGCTAAAGAAATGCACCTACGATCCATTTTTTAAAAAAACAAATAGCAAATTCTATTGAGGTGGACATAGTTGAGAGTGAACGTAGTTAAATTTTCAATATATTTCTTGAATAATCTTTGTGTTATTAAAAGATTTGAATTGGCTTAAGAGAAATAATGAATTTGGTCGAGGTTAGAAGTGTAAAAAAATTAATAATGAGAAATATTATTTAGCAAAGAATAAACCTCGAGTGACATAGTTGAAGTTTACAAGTTGAAAAACACGTTTACGTACACTTCAAAGAATTTTTTTATGACAGTTCCTTTCAAAATCGATCTGCAGCTTCCAAAATTGTTTCTTCGCACTTTGTAAAGTGAATTTAGGTTAAAAGATTTGACAATCTAGCGTTTTATTCTCGAAATATACGAAAAAACTGCGGTGGACGTAGATGATACGAATTTCGGTGACAAGGATAAATATATATGTAAAAAATTATTTAGAGAATTTAAATTATGCGAAACAATTTTCAAAAGTCATCAATAGTCTTTAAAGTCATTAAGTCAGAAAATGGTTTGAATATAACTATGGAATGTCTATGAAACACTCATTGAACTCTTTAATTCGGATCTGGGGACAAAGCACTTCATTTATGCACAATATTTACAAATGATATAATTCTTAATGAAAATTACTTTTAGTTTTGGTTTTTTCGTAATTCATTTATTTTGGAACACTGTTTACTTACAAAAATATAACATATAATATCTCAAGCATCAAGGTTATGAAGTTGGCGGGGGACAAGAATTGTGAAGTTAATGTGAAATGACTGTCAAAATAAAATATCATTGCATACATCACATTCGGGGAACTGTTTTTGAAAGGTTCCTGTAATTCTTACTCGTTTCTTTGAAAATTACGTCTTTCAATCTCATATTTGTAAAAAATGGGGGTTTTCCCAAGTATTTTTAATGGGAAAATTGAGGGGGTGGACGGCACCTGTCAATATTGTCCGATCGATAAAAATACATATTTACCACCTTGATCAAAAAGTTTTAGGACTTCATTTTTAAAATAAAAAATACAAGTTTATTCATCATAACTGATATTGTCCCCTTCAAAGTACTTCCCATCGACTGCAACGCACTTATGACAGCGCTTGATTCAATCCTCGAAACATTTTTTATAATCGGTTTGCGGTATAGCCATCAGAGCCATCTTCGATTTTTC